>CAIGRS010222056.1:0-10467 GCA_903798395.1 Fraxinus floribunda | reverse complement strand
TAGAAGAATTTGGCAAACTCGTGCAGTTGGAATACACCTTAGGTTTGAATTATATTTTCTTCATTTCTTTGTGTCATTATATAGCCATTTATTTATATTAATTCTTCTTCGAATCCTCTGGAATTTTAGCTTGGCTCAACTTCTTCGTCGTCTTTGCATTTTCATCGTCCTTTTTCGCCCCACTAGTTTTTGTTTTCAATTGAATTTGCAGACTTTTTCACTTTCTCTGAAGGGGAGATCTTGTAGAAGTTCTTCACTTTGACAAGTTTTTCTGATTTCACGAACCTTTTCAACTGTGTCGAGAGAATTTTCTTGATTTGAGCGTTGGAATTTAATGGGTTTTATGAGATGTGAATATATATAATGAACTTTATGTTTGACTGCGTGGGTTGAGTCTTAAAAAAAAATAATAATAATAAATCCTCCATGCGCACACGGAGGTTTTATTTATTTATTTATTTATATTATACCAATAACAATGTTTTTTAAAGCAATCAACTATGTTTTTTTAAGTCTTTTTTTTTTTTTTACATTGCTACCAATAACAACCAGTATAAATGTTTTTTTTTTCACTCACATTCTAAACTACTTGTAAGTCCATTTCCTTATAATTGGTTACTAGCTACATAAAGTGTACCGTTTTCTGAACATTTATTGTATTTTAACCTTTCCAACTAAACTTTGTTTCCCAACAAAAATATGAAGTTCGAAAGCATATGACACGCTCATTTTCAATTCCTGTAAATGTTAGAACTAGAAGCTTGAGGCAGACAGATTCATTTGGAGGTTTAATACGTGTAATATCAGCAATCCAGATGTCTTCAACAAATGAAAAAGCCTCCCTAGATATATCCCCTGAAAGAGAAAGTGTCAACATTTGTATATGTTAGTAATTCTTTTAAATGTTGAATCAAATTGTTTCGCGCGGTTGAGTCGGGCCTCGCTAACAATTAAGAGAAGGTTCAGACGATTGTGTAAGGAACAAATCTCTTAAAACAAAGTCCCAAAAATGGGTGCTTTTATTTATGAAAATGTACAATGAGTGAGAAACGAAATGTCTCAAAGGAGTACAAGCACACAGCACAAGGAAAGTAAGATGCGCTGAAAGTAAAGATAATGAAAATTACATATTCTCTGTTCGAGAGTGTTTGATTCGGNATTTACAATCGGCGAGAAGCAAAATGCCTCCAAGGAGCGCAAGCACACATAATAGTTGAAATTTAAATGCGATAAAAGTAAAAGAAATGAAAATTACATATTCTTTGTTCCAGAGTGTTTGATTCGGGGTCTTTTCTTCTATGCTTTCTCTTCTTTTTTATACTCCTTGAACAGTTGTTATAGAACCGTCTGAAACTGTTGGTCGTCATGTAAACTACATACATTCTTCATCATGGCTGACTTGTTATGGAACTTCCATTTCTAACTGTCGTCATTACCTCCACCATTGAACTGCTGATAATCGGACCTTCATGGATCGGGGGGCATGATGAGATTGCCCTTTAACTGCTTTGGTAATCGTCACTTGAAATAGCAATGCGTCTGAATTCTGGACGTTCCGTAAGCTTGGCCGATAGTAACGCTGTCGCCCTGAGTATTAATAAAATGTTGTATTCGCCCAGAGCTTAGGCGTCTTATAAACTTGAGCAATGATGTACCTTCATTGCACAACTCTGTGTTGGGCCTTTTACATGGCTTTTCTTAGGCCTATCCTTTGAATCTCCTATTCGGAGCTTCACTTCTTGGGCCATTTTATTGGGCCACATTTTTATGCGTCAATAATTACCCTCAATGTGGCAAAATTAATATTGATTATTAATCTTATGTCATATTCATTCTTTGTATCTTCTCACAATACTTAAACTCCTAAAAAAGGGGAAGAATCTCAGTCATAGTTTTTGTTCGGCGGTGTCTTTATACATTCCAACAAGTGGAATATAATGCTACTCTTATAAATCAGGGACACATCACTTCTTCACGTCACTGTACCCACACTCTGCATTATTGCTCCTTCGTGAGATTACTATTCATCTTCTCGCTCATTCTTGCACTCTAATCTCTTTGAGAAACTTGTTATAAATGGAAACATCAGGGAACTCTTTTGGTTTCGAAGATTATCAAGAACTTCTCGCCAATCCCTATATATCTCCAGCTTTCCTATCATAAGCAAATTCCAACTTCAATGAGTTTTATCTGGGCCCATCATTGCAGTAGGCCAATTGTTTTTCTGCACTCAAGACCCCCCTTTTCTGAATCCTTTCCCATTAAAGCCAATCCCAAAAAAAGGTATTTGTACTTGGCCTAAATCTGATGCTACTTTTCGATTTTGATATGCACGTATGATGAAGGATAGTCCCACCAAAACAATTTTTGATCGCACTAAAATTTCTAATTTGTTAGAAATCACGCTTCGCCCTCCAACTTTTGACTCTGTGCTTTTTCCAATCGCTCTGAGTTTCTAGTCCTCTAAGTATAATACTTTCAGTTTTCCTTTTGGCTCAATGTCCATTACTTTAAGAAATATTGAGGCTTTAGTTAAACTTCCACCTCTAGGCGATACAATCTCCCCTAACATTATGGTCACTGGTGCTGCCCCAACTTTTGACAAAAGACTCACTACTCTCATTCGGGCATGCAAGAAATTTATAAGAATACTACCACTGAACCCAATCATGCTGAGCATGTAGACTTTCTTCAGGTTTGGCTATGTAAATATGTCTTGTGCGTACCCAGCATAAAGCCTTCCATGTCTTACTTACCTATAGCACACGAGTTAGCAAGTGGTAGGCCCCTGAACCTTTGTTCGCTTTTCCTAGCTGCCTTTTATAGAGGCATGGCTTCCCTTCAATCTCAGCTGCGAAATGGTGCATCTCCTACTGTAGTAGGCCTCTTTGGCTTGCTCAATTGTAGTTGATAGCATATTTTCCACAGCTTGGTGTCCTCCAAACTCTTCCTAAACCAGTTAGCTGCTATGGGCTATTTATCAATCAACTGAACCCTGTGAAAATGTCCAATAGGGAGGTTTTCACACTCTTTTATACCTTAGATTCCATTCCATCTTTTTTCCCTTTCTCTGCTCATCAAATTCCTATTTATGTATAGCCTCCCTCCACCATGACTAAAGCTAGTGCTATTTTGTCTGTGTGGATTCGATTTCTGATTAGGGGGGAACTCTTCCATGACATCTTGACTGGGACCAATGCCAAAGCTAGGGTTGAAATATATGCTCCCCATTTTTTTGCTCGCCAGTTGGGTTTTGGCCAAACTTGGCCTATTCTTTTATGTTTCTCAAAGTGTTTGATAGACCGTTTTCATATCATTACCAAAACGGAAGCCGAGGCCATTGATACTCGCAATGCTGTTTTGACCCAAGGTTTTTCCATGGCTCCTTTTAACCATACTTCTGCCACTCATCCTCTATTTACTCAACTCTAGCCGACTGTGAAGCGCAGGTTATTACAACTAAAGGTACCTCCAGCCGCAAACGGCCATCTCTAATTTCGTCCAACTTGCCTGATGATGATGAGGATGATGATGATGTTCCTCTCATCATCAAGAGAAATGTATTTGGCTTTATTTCTTCATGTAAACTATGTTTACTTGTGCAAAATCCTTTGTAGATTGATGTGTTGCTTGGATTTTTCAGAAAAGTTATGCTTCTCCTTTGAAGACTCTGCCTTTACTAGACTTTGGTCCACCATCTTCCACTGAGGTTTCTTCGTCCAAATCTGTTGAAAATGGGACTTTGACTGCAAGCCAAGCTGGAGAACCTCCACCTTCCCAGGGTGTTGACCCCACACATTGAATTAGAAGGTATTACAGATTGTATGGTTCTTTCCCTTGTTGCATTGTTGGATTGTAGCTCTTTACTCATATTTGTTTGATCTTTGTAGAAATTCATGTAGATGCACCCTTTGTAGAAGGGCCTATTGTTTCGGATAAAAGGAAGTCTCCCCAAGTGGCTGGATCATTTGGTGATGGTGATATGCCTCAAATCTCCCAAGCTACTGACGCGGTATCTTATATTTTGCCTTTCATCTTTACTTTGTTTGCTAAAACAAAGATGATAACTTGCCCACATTTTCCTTGCAGAAGGCTAACACCATTTTACACTCTATCCAAGACTTGCTCACCTATTTGGAACAAGCGAAGGCAAGTTCTACTTCCGACTCTTCTTCAGTTGGCCTCCTTCTGTTTCATCTTCCTCTGAAGAAAATATGAATGTCCTCAAGAAATCATTGCTTGAATATCTTTTTTTCATGGACATGAATGTCCACTGAGCCAGCGCTTTTGGCCAAAAGACTACATTTGAGCAACTGGGTGTAAAGATGTCTCAAGCACTTAAACTTCCTTTGCTGAATATTTTAGCTGATTTCAAGCTGTCAATGAAGCTTATTCACTCATAAATCAGTTCCTTAATTGCAAGAAATATTGAGTTGAAAGCCTAACAGACTCAGTATCTCAGTGCCTCTAATGAAAAGGAGTCTTTGTTCAAAGAGCTTGAAAAGGCAAATGTTCATCTAAACGACATTTCTTCTGAGGTCATAATTGAAGATTCTTTGATGATGAAGCTTGCCGTAGAGATGAAGGAGCTTCAAGCCAGAATGGATGACTACAGGGCTAGGCTGGCTGTGAAGAAGTGTGTTGCTGCTCAAGAGATAAGCGACACAAGCCCTTGCTTGAGCGTTACACCATGCCGAAGGTTGATGAGGATTATGTGATTGCACTATCCAACGCCTCCAATAAGCAGGGCGATGAGTGGGGAAAGCTTAGAGAGCAGATATGCTCTATGTGGGAAAAATTGTAATTTATGACACTTGATTTAATATTCTTTTATAGGATGATGTCGTCATGAAACTTATCCTTGTAATTCGTGGCTGGTAGTCGTTAATGAAGTAGCTTTTTATTCATTTACATGCCATGTTTTGCATAAATTTTTGTAACAACATAATCAACGTATTCTGTAATCGTTAATATTCCCTACATTTTAATTACTAACCTCGTACCCTGTCTTCGTACATTTCTTTTAGTGCTCCTTCACATAGAATAAAACTCTTGACTTTTTGGTGTCTCTTCAGGATTCGAGCCCTTCAATTTCAGTTACTACACATCTGGTTATTCACATTCTGTCCCTTCGCCTCTTCAAACTCTATAAATAGGCATATTTGTTACATATTCATCATTTTTGTCCTTATTTTCCAACAAATCTCTCCCTTGCTACCTTCTCTGCGATATCCAAAATGATGGATCTTCTATATCCAGTAGATCAGCTATTTTCTTTTCCAACCGAAATGACTCTTTCTTTTTCCAAATTCGCCATCTATTCTTGATGTGTTCTTTGGTATGGGAGGTATAGGAAATGTTCTTTGGGCAATGAATGTCTTCTCAACGCCCTTTCCATTTATGATCTCTAGTGAGGGATCTTAATGTGGAACCAATGGTCTGCTGATGGTGTTTCTTGGCCCCAATTGCTTGTTGAGAGTGCTTCTTAGCCTCTCTGCCTGTTGAGAGTGTTTCTCCTAGCAGTAAAGGTCTTCCCTGCCTATTACTATAGTGATGCACTTAGGAAGACGAGGAACGCCGATATACCTTTTTCTATTGTAGCTGATAGGAGAAGAATGATAGCCTGCTTCAAATTGCGGCTTATGTAATATTTTGCCTATTTTGTCTCTTTTGATTTGTAAGATAATAAAGGGTTTTATTCGAACGTATTTCGCTCTCGTTTATTTGAACGTAATCGTCCAATTTACTTGTGATTTGTTGACATGGTATGTTCATATATATGTTCGCTTTCCCATATGAAAGGAACATACTTTTTCAGGTACTTACCATTAATAAATCTTATATGCCTAGTACCATCTAAATTCTCTAAGTGGTAAGCCTCATTAGGCAATATGTTTTTCACTCTATATGGTCATTCACAGTTGGGTGACCATTTGCCATACTTTGGATCTTTACTATCTAAAGGAAGTATTGTTTTCCCCACTAAATCGTTCAAGGTAAAAGATTTGGCTATGACTTTTTTGTCATAGAACTTAGCCATTTTTCATTTCTGGACTTGCAGTCTATCTAGGATGTCCAATCTTAATTCATCCAATTCTAACAGACTCTGAACTAGTGATTCTACATAATCAGTATCACTTAAGTTACTTTGCAGACCTACTCTGATTGACTGCACATTGATTTCTATAGGCACCATCGTTCCTTGTCCATAAGTAAGCTGAAAATGGGTTACTTTGGTACTTAAGTGTTGCGATGTCCTATAAGCCTAGAAAGCCTTGTTTAAGCATTCATGCCTTCCTTCACTTGATCTCCATTTAGAGAAGTTCCGTGATCCATCATCAAAGTTTGTGATATTCCAAATATATAGATAATGTGGTCACGAATGAACTCTATAATACTTCTCTGGGAGATTTCTTTTAGAGGTATTGCTTCCACCTATTTAGTGAAGAAATCCGTTGTAACTATTATAAATGTATGTTGCTTGGACGATAGGGGGTAAATTTTCCCTATCAAATCTATCGCCCAACCCTTGAATAGCCAAGGCTTAATGATATGTGTCATTTCTCTTACTGACGCTCTTTGTATTGGGCCATGCTTTTGATATGCTAGACAACTTCTTGCATACTGGACACATGATTCCCCCATCTTAGGCCAAAAATATCCATTTCTAATAATTAACTACCTCATTCTTTGGCCAGCCTGATGGGCTCCATATATCCCTTCATGCACTTCAGTCATGATTACTTTGGGTTATTGCAAACTTACATACTTTAACAACACACCACAATCATGATTACTTTGGGTTATTGCAAACTTACATACTTTAACAACGCACCGTCTGGGCATTTTTTTGAATAACTCTTCTTCTATTAGTGTGTAGTTCAACGAGTGTAATTTCATCTTCCTATTACCCTTTTTGCTAGGTTCTTTCAAAAATCTTTTTATTTCTTCTCTCCAATCTATTGCATCCCCGTCTTGTATGCAATGAACATTGCTCCTTCTCACCCTCTGTTGTACTACGGGCAAGATTACCCCATATTCACAAGTGGATTCTACATTCAGCATCCTTGAGTAACCCGAAGCCATTTGGGCTAATTCATTTGCTAAATCGTTATACATCCTATTAATGTATTGAAGCTTCATTTGATCAAATTCTTCTAACAATTCTTGGACGATTTCGTACTGTTTTATGACTACATTCTTCATTCCCAATTCTAATAACAGTTCGAGTCCTATAGTCAGGCCTCATATTCAGCCTGATTATTGGTATACATTCTGTCCAAAGTGAATGTAAATTTGTAATAAACCCCTAGAGAGTTTATTAAGACTATTCCTACCCCCGCCCCTCCAGAAGTTTTCGATCCATTAAAGTATAAAACTCAATGTTTCAACTCGAATGCATCCACTTCCAATTCAACTTCTTTAGTCGTATCCAAGCATGGATGATCGGCCAAAAAGTTCACCAATGCTTGATTCTTCATTGCCTTTACCCCATGTACAATATAAAGTTTAACCGATAAGGCCAAAGTCCAAAGGCCTATTCTTTGGTGTAAAACAGGGCAAGAAATTATATACTTAACTAAATTAACATTAGAAATTAAGTAAACAGTTACAGGTATAAATAGGCCCTTAATTTTGTACATGTGAAATACAAAGCTAAACATAGTTTTTCGACAGTAGAATAAATACATTCACATTTTGTTAACTGTCTACTCAAATAATAAATCGTCCTTTCTTCACCAAATTGTTCTTCTTGCGCGACCATCCCAGCTATTGATCCTTGCTCAGCTAATTTATAAACTTTCATTGGCCGTCCTTGAATAGGTGACACCAATACTGGCGGACTTGACAAATATATCTTTAAGTTATCAAAAGTCTTTTGATGTTCTTCCTTCCAGACAAACTCGACCTGTTTTTTCAACTTTAAGAGAGACGAAAAAGTTTTCGTTCGCCCTGCACAGTTGGAGATAAAGTGCCTTAAAAAGTTTACTTATCCTAAAAATCTTTATAGCTCTTTCTTATTATTAGGTGGTTTGGCTTCTAAAATGGCTTTTGCCTTATTTGTATCAAGTTCAATCCCTCTTTTGTGCACCAAGAATCCAAGAAATTTTCCTACACTAACACCAAATGCACATTTTAAAGGGTTCAATTTCAACTTGTATTTTGGGGTACATGTTATATTTCAAATTTCGATAAGGCCAAAGTCCAAAGGCCTATTCTTTGGTGTAAAACAGGGCAAGAAAATATATACTTAACTAAATTAACATTAGAAATTAAGTAAACAGTTACAGGTATAAATAGGCCCTTAATTTTGTACATGTGAAATACAAAGCTAAACATAGTTTTTCGATAGCAGAATAAATACATTCACATTTTGTTAACTGTCTACTCAAATAATAAATCATCCTTTCTTCACCAAATTGTTCTTCTTGCGCGACCATCCCAGCTATTGATCCTTGCTCAGCTGATTTGTAAACTTTCATTGGCCGTCCTTGAATAGGTGACACCAATACTGGCGGACTTGACAAATATATCTTTAAGTTATCAAAAGCCTTTTGATGTTCTTCCTTCCAGACAAACACGACCTGTTTTTTCAACTTTAAAAGAGACGAAAAAGTTTTCGTTCGCCCTGCACAGTTGGAGATAAAGTGCCTTAAAAAGTTTACTTATCCTAAAAATCTTTGTAGCTCTTTCTTATTATTAGGTGGATTGGCCTCTAAAATGGCTTTTGCCTTATTTGTATCAAGTTCAATCCCTCTTTTGTGCACCAAGAATCCAAGAAATTTTCCTACACTAACACCAAATGCACATTTTAAAAGGTTCAATTTCAACTTGTATTGCCTCATTCTTTCAAATGAGCGTCTTAGTTGTTCAAAATGGTCTTCCTGTTTAATAGATTTGACCACTATGCCATCTACATATACCTCGACAAATTGGCTTATCATGTCATGAAAAATCAGGTTCATTGCTCTTTGATAAATTGCTCCTGCGTTTTTTAGGCCAAAAGAAATAACTACCCATTCAAAACACCCTAAAAATGCAGGGCATCTAAAGGCAGTTTTATGTATATCTTCTTCAGTTATGTAGATTTGGTTATAACTTGAGTATCCATTCATGAAAGAATTCATCACATGTCTAGCGGTTGCATCTACTAAAGAATCTACCGTAGGCATTGGATACTCATCTTTGGGCGTTGCTAAATTTAAGTTCCTGAAATCTATGCATATCCTTATATTTCCGTTCTTTTTTAACACATGTACGATATTAGACAACCACTCATCATATGTGGCTGTTCTAATAAAGCCTGCTTTTAACAATCGCTCTATCTCTTTTTTCACTTCAGGCAATACATTAGGGGCAAAGTGCCTAGGAGGTTGTTTATGAGGCTTAAAGTTTGGCTTAGTTGGCAACCTATGTTCGACCAGACTCCTATCTAGATCAGGCATGTGTTCATATTTCCAAACAAGACAGTCTTATAATCCTTTAATAAAGTAATTAACTTAGTACTAACCTCTTCACCGAGCATCCGGCTAACAAATGTTGGACGATTTTCTCCTTCATCACCAATGTTTACTTTGACCAAAGGATCTTGTGTTTGGACATGTCCAGGCTTCACGATCCCCATTACTGCTCCATTGAGTCCCTTGGAGGTGCCTCCTCTTCCAAACAATCTACCTTGTTGACTTCTCAGCCAATGTTTTGCTCCAACTCGAACACAGTTAACTTGTTCCTCAATGTCTCCAAAGCTGTTTCTTTTTTCGTATTTTCCTTACATTCTTTATTAAAAGTCATCAACTTAGCTTTGAAGGCCTGAATATCGGCCATACTTTCTTACCACTGACAACCCATTTAGAGTTCTTTGACTATCTTCTTGCCAATTATTAGCTCTTCCAGAGCTACTATTTTTTGCCTCATTTGATTGAATATATCGATGAGTGCGTCCACTGAAAATGGTTCTTCGCTTTGCGCCACAATCTGAGTTTCTTTCCCATCATGAACTACCCTGACTGGTCCATAATTTCTTTCATACACGAACTTTTTCACTGAATTTACTTCTGCAACAAAGGGTCTATAATCTGCTTGTACCACTTCTGCTTCGCCTTTGTCGTTCTAGAAAACCAAGCATTGATGTAGTGATGAAAGTATGCAGCAACTTTCATGAATCCAATATCTTCCTAGCAGCACATTATAACTGGTTGGACCATCAATCACAAAGAAGACCGTGGTCCTAGTAGTAGTTCCTACGGTTATATCTAAAGACATAATCCCTATAGCTAAAATTGCTCCTCCGTTGAAGCTTGTAAGAATAACCTCTGTTGGGATCATATCACTATCCGCCTTCATGAATTTCCTCATCATTCTGTATGAAAATGGTATTGATAGCTGCTCCATTATCGATAAGTACTTTTACCACTGGTATGCCATTAACAAGTGCATTTACATACAATGGCCTCAAATGCTTGGTTA
>CAIGRS010222036.1:0-14373 GCA_903798395.1 Fraxinus floribunda | reverse complement strand
GGGATGAATAGCATTTTTCAAAAAATAATGTGGATAAAACAAGAGCTTAGTTATCCGTTTAAAAAAAAAAAAAAAATCTTTATGTAAGAGATTCCCATTCCCTCAAACGGAGACCAATCCGCGCGTGGGTCAGGGATCCATGTATGTATGTACTGTAAGTATATAACACACACACACACACACTCTCTCTCTCTCTCTCTCTATAACGTTAATATGCCGCTTCTCTCCTCAATTGTACCCTTCTTTTCTTTCCATTTTGCGTCTTGTTCTGTAACATCAAAATAAACTTCTCCCATTCACAGAAATATAAGCACACTGCAGTATGAATGAAGCAAGCCCATGTATATGCATATAATTGAAGAGAAAAGAGAGTTTGAGGAACTGATTTCAATGTGTGTGTGTGTGTGTTTTTTTTTTTTTTGGTTAAATTCTGCTAAGAAGAAAAACTGAGATCTTCCTAGAAATGTTCTTCATTTTGTGGCAAGCAAGGTACATAATTGTGAAATTTAAAATATAATTGAATGTGAAAATTTAGCTTAACTTAATTTTGTTACAATATGCTTGAATTTTGATTTTTGGTTTGAAATGACGTTTTTGGTTTTGGGAATTTTTAGATAATGTTTCGATTTGGTTGTTTGATAGATTTCTCTTTTCTTTCGGCTTTTGGTCAAAATCAACGCTTTAGCCTTTTTGTTTTTCCGTAGACGGGCTTTGATTAATGAATCAGATTTTTTTAGTCCTTTTTTGTGGGTTAGGGTTTTTGGTACTAAGATGTTGGGTTACCAATGGTGAATTTTAGCTAGGGGTTTTGGAATTAATCAGATTTCTGAGGTTTGATTGAGGATTCAATTGGACATATCGAGTTTTCAAGTGGCCTTTCCTTAGAAGACTCAATTTTGCTGATCAAGAAATTAGTGTGAGTTGGATTGATCATACAAGGGAGTGAGTTCTCAAACCTGATGTGAATTCCGGCATTCTGATTGCTTAAGAAGTTGTTCATTTTTGAAGGGCGTGGAATAGACTGTTCATTTAAGTAAATTTGTTTGAGTTGGGGATTGATTTTGGGGTAAATCTTGATGACAAGGGCGAGGAGCTAAAAGGTAATGAAAATTAGATTCCATGGCTTACTAGTTACTAGGCAAGCCAGAAGATCATCTATTAGTGAACCATTGTCCTTTCTCAATAAACCATTTGGATTGACCTGGTCTTTATGTAGAAGTTTAGCTACAAAAGCTTTAAATTCAGCATTTATATTTGGAGTTTGCTTAAAACAATGTTTACTTAGTTTCCATTTATATCGCACTTTCATTAACAATGTTTACTTAGTTTCCATTTATATCGCACTTTCATTTGGCATTGAGTTTACATGAGTTTTTTGAACC
The DNA here is from genome assembly GCA_903798395.1 of Fraxinus floribunda. Taxonomy (NCBI): domain Eukaryota; kingdom Viridiplantae; phylum Streptophyta; class Magnoliopsida; order Lamiales; family Oleaceae; genus Fraxinus; species Fraxinus floribunda. The sequence goes on along the minus strand of CAIGRS010222036.1, from coordinate 12,991 downwards.
TACACTTGCGTTTTGGAGCTAAGAGAAGTTTAAGTTGGAAGGGAACTGTTGGATTTATAGCAAATTGTAAGTGAGCAAAAGTGGGTTTGGGTGTTTGTACAAGTGTAGAAACGAGTTAGACGAACCAATAGTAAATCCGCGATCAATGTGGGGTCATGCTGCGTGGACAGGAATATAATCGATGCTCTGTTCCTATATTGGAAAACTGTTATGTGGTAATAAGACAAGCATATTTTCTTACTGGCTCTAATCATTTTGCATCTACTAGGACACTGTGCAATGTCTCGCTGCTTCCCATTTCCACCACCAGGATATGACAGAAAGCAAAGACCAGAAAACTTAGAGATACTGAAAGAGGTTTGTTCATTTTATCCCTTTTTTGCTGATATGTTGTTTTCACTCTATGAATTCCATGTAGTTATCACAATTCCTATTATGTTTGGATTTGATGTGTAGATGGATTCCTAAAGTTTAATCTGTTATTCTCCACTTTCTCGTGTAAGTTGTGCCGAATTTGATTTTTCCATCCACAGGATAGCTGTTCAAGTTTATTAATAACTACATTTAATGTTTTATTGCATATGAAGTACCTGATACTTACCTCTTTTAGGAAATCGTTATTCATTCTTGATTAAAAGTACCAGCGCGTCAGTTAATTTTGAATTTGTTAAGTTTGTTTATATGGAAACTATTAGTTCTCCTGCTTTGATCTACTTACCTAGTTAAACAGATGTCCACGAATGTCCTAAGATACTTTTGATGATGGCACGTAACACTTCATTTACTAGTAAATCTGAAATGACGATGTCAATGGACTTAAGCACCTAAAGAAGTTTAGTTTGCTATTTGTATGTTTATGCATCACTATCAGGAGCTTTATAATTCTCTTTAATTTTTCTTTTTTTCTTCTCAACAATACCTGGTTGGAAAGGCAGTAAATTACAATAGAATGAATGCTTCAACCTGTATGTTAAGTTTTAGCACGTACTCAGGTTGCTGTAACATGGTAATGTTTATGTTGTCTGAATGTTGAGCAGTTGAGCTGATGTAAACCCATTCTAAAGAGTTTACCCATGGTTTTGTTGAGATAAAGAATTGTTAGAGGCAGGGGCGGACCCAGGATTATAGTTCCAGGGGGGAGGGATATAATTACGTAAAAAATAATTTTAAACAATAAAGATAATATTCAAAATGTAATACTTTGCCATTGAACGCAAAATCAAGACAAGTGGCAAGAGGAGAGAGATTGGCAATTGCGGACACCTGCATAGATTGGTGGCTCAATAGTGGCTAAAATAGTTCAAGGTTGGTAGAAAATGAGGATTGAGTATATATAATAATAATAGAGAGAGAGAGAGAGAGAGAGGAAAACGGAAAAAAAAAGCAACGGACGCTAACACAACAAGATGGAAAAGAAAAAGAATCCTGATTTTCCCCCACCACAACGCTGACATCAAGGGTACAAGTATTAGACTATACATGATGTTTCATCCACCTCAAAACCCAGTCGTTGATTCGATAACCAAGTATTCCCCCACCTCTCAAACACTTCGGGGTCCTCACCTATCAGCCTTCCCCGTTCCCGCCAAACAAGATAAACTAAATGTATCATCTCCTCACATCGGAACACCCAGCTCTAAGAGCTCTAACGAATACTATTGGTGCCCTGGCCCCCATCAAAATACTGTAATCACATAATTTCATCAAGATCTGACAATTATTTGCTTATTCCTCTATTCCAAACAAATATGACGTACATATTGAATGAAATAACCAATAATTAACAAATTAGCCAACAAAAGTCATTGACTTGGACGAAACACTGCACTTGATCTAATAATCCAAATAATGTGCCATTCAATTTCAGGAAGATACAAAATGAAGCTGCCGCACTACCTTTATCAGGGAAAATACCCTCCTTCACCGTCCATCACTGCCATTTCTCCACCAGTTTCCATTCATATCTGCAAACAACCAGCTTATAGTGGCACCAAACTTGAAGCCCTTAAGCAGAGAACCAAAAACAACCAGTTTAAGTTACATTGTTTTTATGAACACATCAAAGTCAATAATAATTAGTTTAAGTTCCATTGTCTATATGATGAAGGAAGTGCCATATGAAGAAATTAAGCGCGCATGTTGTCTATAAGCCTGAGCATCAAATATTTAGTTACTATTTTACTAATACAAAGTCAAATATCATCTGGATTTTTTCGGTTCTGAAGTAATTACACCCCGCGAAGTTCTATTCCCCAACATGCTAGAAATTGGAAAAGAGAAAGTAATAATTAACTCTTGGAATAGTAAATTCAGGGCCTTGAAAAGAGAGTAGAAATATAATCCCATCCAAATTGTAAAAGGTATTTTTAAGAGTTCCAATTTTTAGTCTCCAGTGCCTTCCCAGAGATAGTAAAATTGTGAAAGTACTAATAATAAATTTACCCTACCGGAAGACAACGATTTTCCTTTGGAGCATTTGACGATTGAGGCACCGGAGAAGGGGGTCTCAGAATCTTAGGGACGGACGAAAGAGTGGAGGAGAGTTTCGGGCCTGCAAAAGACGTTGGCGGCTGCTTAAACGGCGTGGGATCGTCGTCGATGATGAAGACTGTGGAGTTTGACAAATTCTCTGTTTTTGTCTCTTTTTGGAAAATAATGTGTGGGCCATTTTTCCTAAATATTAAAAGACTTGGGCTTGGGTAGTTGGGTGGGCTATTTTCAAGGCAAAAAATTAAGGGAAGCTGGCAAAAATTAAGGGCCCGTGGGGGTCCTTCATGGGTCCACCCCTGGTTAGAGGTATTCCTTTATTTTCATCTTGTTTGGCTTAGAGTGTGTGTTTTTGGAAAGGAAACAATGGTGGGGATATAGAAGGTAGGGTTCTGTAAGGATTGAAGATACAGCAAAAAAATTTTGAGGATTTAAGTGATGCTTCTGAAAAATTTTGCTATGTTTTTAAAACATTTTGGGGTATTGTGGCATAATGACCATACGGAGTCATGGTTGGACTAGGTGAATTGAGTAATGATCAAGTAACTTAACTGTATGCAAAAGGCTTTAAATTAGAGTACTAAGAAGTGTTGTGGAACAAGAAGTTTGAGGAAATAAATGTAATTATATCGAAGGAAAATGAAATAGACGCAGGGTCACTCCTGAATCCAATTGGAACCACACTTCTAGGAAATGATTACTCATGAATTATACACTTGTATTTGTTGATGAAATTTCCGTTGCATCAAATTTTATGGACTACAATGAATTCTAAACCTAGCAGGATAAGAATTTCCAGTTTGAAATCCAACTAAATTGACTTGAGTGACAATGCTAAAACACTAAGAAATAACTAAAAAAATAGATCTAAGGACCTTTGGGTCAATAGTATGATGCTTTTAAGCAGATATCGGCAATCCGAGATATCCTCGAGCTTAAAAGACTAATAAACAGAATTGAATTGAACTTAGAACAAGAAGAAAACTTTTAGATGACATTGAAACTCAAAACAATAATGTTATTCCCAGCTAGATTCAACAATGAAGCTTCTCAATGAATTGGCTAGGTTCCAATTCTAGAACATTTAAAATAACTTCAAATAAGAAGTCCCAAAGTATGACCTTTAGCTAATTATGGCACTTTCAAGCAAAATATTGTAAATGGTCTCAAACACTCTTGAGCCCAATGAACTGAGAGACAAGCTGAAGCTAGGAAAGCATATAATTCTTGGAAAACACTGGGACTCAAAAGATGGTCTTGCGAATTACCAGCTAGATCTATCATTGCATTAAAGCATTATACTGAAGCTTCTTGCAGCAGCACTCTGCTGTGTATATTTGGAGGGAGAAGTCACTTTCTAGCAGTAGCACTCAGATTTCTGGTTGACATGTATGCACTGGTAAATGTGATTCGATCAGTAGGATGATGTGGAGATTGAAGTCATGCTTCTGCAATATTGAGAACACTGTTGGTATTTCCATTTCATTATGTTGAAAGTATTTTTCATGTTATTCTTTTTGATTCTTTTAGAGCCTAGCTGATGATTTTACTACGTTATGAACTATGGTAAATTGCTTTACACGTGTTAATCAAACTTGGAGAAAATCAAGTTTGGTCCCTAGCATCCATTTTTCCTTCTGTTTTCCATATTGCTTTAAACAATTCCTTCAATATTGCTTTTACACATGAGTTCTATACAATATATCTAACATTTGAATAATCCATTTGGGAAGTTGGACTTTCATGCATTGGAAATTGCAGATGCTGTGGGTAGGTTGGAAATTCTCTGCTGAATGCTATGAATTATAATGTGAGAAATATCAGGAAGGGATAAAGCTTGTAACATTGTGATATATCACTTGTCTGTTTCCTATTTAAAATATTGTAGAAAAAATGAAACAATTCGATGTAAAAACATCTAGCAGGGATAATCTAAATTTCTGAAGTTTGTGTATGTGCATTAATTGCATATTCTTGCATAGCTTCAAACTTCTGCATATTTTCCTAGAGCTTCATTTCTCTTTTTCTTGTTCTAGAATGGACTTTTATGGTCAGTTTTCATTTTTGATAATTAGCTAATTGTGGGTTCTAGTTGACCTAAATTTAAATATAAAAGAACATTTGTTTATTTACCTTGATGTACCTCCACTTGTTTGGTCAATTTTCTATGATGGATATCATATTTATGCAGGGAGGGAAAGTTTGACCTGCTTAGAAACATAGGAGACAAAATTCTCTTGACTGATATAATTTTATACTTCGCCTCCGTTTTTGGGTTTCATTTATTTTGCTAAATTTCTACTTTTCAAGAAATGAATGGTTGATAAGTGGGTAGTACTTGTGGGTCTTACGACGTGTGTGGTTAAAATTAATGTTTTACTTTGAAAAGTAGAATTTTAGGAGAAGAAAATGAAACCGAATGGAGACTTAACATGCATCTTGTCTACATCATGTCTACAGTATTCTAAGCTCTCCACAGTTGTGATTGCTTGGGAATTACTAGACATTTTATTTTAGTATCATGATAAAACTTTTACTGATGTATTCCAAGACTAGTTTTTTATCACTTCAATCGAAAATGGAAAAAATGTGATAGCCTTGTAGGTTTGGATATTGAATAACAAGCATTGCAATGGAATGCTTGAATTTTTCTCTATCCCCTTCCCAAGTTAAACCAATAGATTTCCCAAGTAAATAGGATCACTTTCCTATCTGATCATAACTACATATTAATTGGTCCCTTCTAGTAATTCTGCTTGGCCACGTCATGTATCTCGCCAATTCTTTAATGTCAAAATTTAAGATAAATTACTATGTTTGATTTTTTTGTATTATTGCTTTTCATTTGACGTTCCAATTTACCTTTTCTCCTTATACTTCTAGATGTTATGATATGTCTTTCCTTGCATATATATGATTCGTAAGGGATGGAAAATATTCCAAAGTTTTCATTGATTATAATTGGCTCCCTCTTTCTGGGGAGTACATTGTGACTTGGAAATAGTCTGACTAGGACCCTACCTACTGGTCCGACGGCACGCGTCTTTGTACTATTGGTTTATTTATATGATCATATACCTTTTGTCTTGTATGTAGCATAGTTCGTAAACTTGGTTGAAACTTGTGAATAGTGAAGCAAATGTTGGCATAAGAATCAATGGTTGTTGAAGAAGGTTGAAGGTTTTAGCATGCCTTTTCAATTCATAAGCTCGTTTGATTTGAAAGTGTTTTATTTTTTAGCATGCTTCTCTAGAGAGGTTCTCATTGAGGATGTATATTCAAATTTCTTATTCTTTATCTTGTTATACATCAATGAATGAAGAATGGAAAAAGTGTTGTTGCAGCAATTGTTGCCTTTTCTATTATTATATATGATTTTTTTTTTCTTTTTCTTAATGGCTGGGTGTTTCATCGAAACTTTCTTTTCCATATTCTTTTTTAATTAGGACTTTGTTTTGTGAAATTTATAGTTCAGACGGCAAGTTTCCTGATTACAGAGATTTTCAGTTGGATTTTAATCTTTAAAAAATTGTAGATTTTCTAATATGAGTAATATATATGGAATTTTTATGATCTGCGATAACATTCACTGTGAAATTTAATCAGTATAGTCCAAGTTTGAATCTGTGATTATTTTAGTATAAAGGGATTTATCCTCAACTGTGATTTTTGTGCTTTTGTCTTCTATTGTCAAATGATATTTTGCCTGTGGTATTTCATTAGTAAATTGTAATTTGCAATTTTGAGAAGAATATGCTAACCATACTCGTGTTTTCAGGAGAAGCGCAAAGAGAAAAAGCACAAAAAGGAAAAGGACAGGGAAAGAAAAGAAGGTAAAGAGAAAAAGGAGAAAGACAGAAGTGATGATAAACACAGAGTAAAGAAAGATCGAAAAGAAAAACACAAGGACAAGAAGGACAAGGAGAAGGGCAGGGGCAAAGAGAAAGATAAAAGCAGCATATCAGAGGAGGCAACAGTTGCTGGGAAACTTGAGGTAAACAATGGAGAGAAATTTCCTACAAAAGGAGGACACAACAAAGACACGAACATTTTTGTGGATGAAGCAAAAGGGGGGGCTCCCGAGTTTCAGGGTCAAAATGGGGGGCAATATATTCAAAATAGTTTGCACTCCCGGGGAATTGAGGAATCAAAGTTTTTGCAGGAGTTGGACAGGAGAATTAGAAATGACGAGAAGACTTCAGGAAGCCAGTTGCTTGATAGATTTTCTGGTGCTGACAAAAGGGATCAAGATACAGCCGTCAGTGTTGCTTTCAGAGATTCTTCAGGTGTATTGGCAGAAGACAATGGAAAGTTCAAAGATAAGAGAGTTGATAATAGACAAATGGGTGTACAAGGATTTAGCAATGAGTTTAGTGGAAATGCAATGGCCCAGAACCATGCTGGGATTGCCACGAGAAAAGTCGAAGAGATGCCCAGACCGGCTGAGGAACAAAATAATAAGATATTGCCAAGTAAAGAGAAATCTATGGAAAAAGGTGACACTAATGGGGATGACAAACAGAAGGATAGAGGTAGAGATAAAAAACGCCATAAAATTGACAAAGAAAAGGAAAGGGAGAAGAAAAAGGAGAAAACTAAGGGCAAAAGTGAAACTGAGGAAAGCATGCAGGTCAGATCCAAAGATGTTGGCAGGAATGAGGTTGGTGGTGATACCAGTTATAAAAGGACACATATGTTGGAGGGCATCAACAGTTCTGCTGTTAGTGAGGGAAATTCGAGGAAAAGGAAAGACTTGGATTCCAATGGTTTTCTCCATGGTAAGTCCTCTTGTTCAGTCGAATACTAGGATTAAATTCGCACTATTTCTCCAAAATATTTGAATTCAAGTTATTACAGAATAGAGACTTGCAGGAAAACTTTGTCAGGCCACTGCCTAAAATACCATATGTTTTCCTCTTGTGCCTCGGTGAACTAGTACTTTGATGCTGAATAATATTATACAAGGTTGTTCAACTCTGAATTAACCTTCTTTAGGTTGATTATTGTTGCTTATTTCACAGATAGTGAAGTCAGGCATAATAAATTGCAGAGGCTCACTTCTCATCAATTGACAGAGAATGGAAGGAAACTTGAATCAGCCCAAGTTCACTGTATATTTGCCTTGGATAAGCAGGGGGTTCCAAACAATTTTCCATTGGATAACAAGGACTCAAAGGTGAATGGTATAATTGAAGCCCAGAAATCGTCAACTAAACCTAAGCCTTCTGCTGTAAGTATGTTTGGTGATCAAATTGTCGTAGCATCAAAGAAATCTCCCCTTCCTGATTCCAAGCATGTTAATGGAGTACCGAACAAATCCATGATGGAGGATCGAATTGCTGAAGCATCAAATAGACCTCCTCATCCGGATACCAAGTATCTGAGTAAGGTACTATCGGTGCCCAAGATGGAGTGGCCCAATGTTGATGACCAGGAATGGTTGTTTACCCAGAAAGACCCTTCATCAAATAGCAAGGTGAGCTCAGCTGCGGTCAATGAAGAGCTGCATGTATGGTCTCAAGCTGTGCATATAGAATCAGCTGATATTTGTGCCCTACCATATGTTGTTCCCTACTGATTGTCTTTATTAAGTGCTATCTGATGCACGAAGCCTTTCCGAAAATCAAGGCTTTGTTGATTGTGTTGCAGTACCTGGCTCTTCAGATGAACCTGGTGTACTGGCTTGGATTCTCGGCTTATCACACTTTTGGTTTTGTGTTAGCAGGGTGGCATTTTCCCATGCTTCATAAATAGTCTAGATCCCTCAGAATCCATGGTCCAGTTCTAGGAATGCGAAGAAGTAATCATCTCAAACCTAACTGTTTTTCATATCAGAAACTTTTATGAGGTGTACTTGATAAGATTGATGAGTATTGTGTAGGGCGACACATAAGCTTCTCCAGTTTGTCGTGTTAAGCTGATGTACTCTTCTTTCTAATTGAGTGTAGGAGTAGCTTGAATTTCACTTCACCACAATTTTGATTTGTAACATAGAACTCCTATTTATATGAAATGTGAGGAGGAAAATGAAGGGGTATTTCCATTCACTTCAGTAGTAATTGTTGTTTATAATACCATTCAGCTTTATGATATGCTTATGTGCTCTGGTTCTCCTGATAATAAGTTATTATTACTTGTGATAATTGATGCAGTCCCATAATTTTGTAGAAAAGGGTGGTAAATATTAGGGAAAATTACATGGGGACGTTTGTACAATTGCCTTTCACGATTTTGTAACTTGTAAATGGACAGTACATAGTTTTTCATGAGTAGTGATAGATTTGAACTTGTGTACGTTCATTTTTTATTTTATTTTATTTAATTTTTTATTTGAGATAATGTCGATCCATCTCGTCTGGAAGCTTAACTTGTTAGAGGGACAGCATAATTATTTACTTTATCATGTTGAGTTAAATTGTTTAAAAGTTCAAGTGATCAGAAGGTCCTATTTATGAATTGATACCATTTGTTAGGTTAGCATTTGAAAAATATGGTATAGAGAAGAGATATTGAACAAAGTTCGATCATCGTGAATGAAAAATAATTTTCACTAATCTCTTAAACCTGATAGAGAGACTTTTGTCAACATTTTTATAATCTTACAACATATTTGATGGGAACTATATTGAATAATATAAGATAGTACTCAAAAGATTATAGTGTCCTGTCAACTTCACGTGCTAAATATGCATTTATACATTATTCGAGTTTTTAGATTTGAGGAATTTATACAATTTTCATGTTACATATCTTCTTTTAATTATTAGTGATATTCTTTTTCATTTTATTGATGTAGATCAAGTGTCAAACTATGGTTAAACTTCCTAATCACCATTGAACTTTGTTAAATGTTTTTCAATTTTTATGGAAATTTGAAAGTACTTCGAGTTGTCATTAAACTGATTAAAATATTATCATATCCGTCATTCATTGTCATCTAGTCTGTTAACGTTTTAAATGGCGAGTATCGGATGACATAATATTTTAATGAGTTCAGTGACAATTTGGAGAACTTATACGGTACAATGACAATAGGAAAACATTTGAAAAAGTGATAGCGCAGATATCTTTAAATTTTTATCGGAATTGATAAATATTTGAATAAGTTCAGTGGCACTTAAAATATTTAACTCATCAAAATATACTAATTCTACTTGTAACATTTGGATAAGTTCAATGGCAGTTGAAATATTTAACTCGTCAAACTATACTAATTCTACTTGTTCACTATCTCTTATTATTTGTTTAGGGGAGATTATGTTCACACCACAATTTTTATTAGTTTGCACCATATTTTAATTTCACATGAAATTTTTAATCTTTGCTCATTGTACCATTTATTTTCATAATTTTTTTCTACTCATTTTCTTAAGCTTTCATGAATTAGCATGTCTCGTCTCAAATAATAGTTTCCGTCCAAAAAGTCCATTGGGAGAGTACAAAATGATTTATTTGCTCGTCATATTTAAAAATAAATAATTATATAAGTGCAACAAAGTATTTTTCCCCTTATCTCAAAACAATCAAACAACATAATTTAATAAAAACCATATTCAATGGAGTGAATTGTCCAAATAGGCATTGAACTTTAAATTATGCTTCCAAATGGTCATTGAACTTTAAAAATCTATTAAGAAAATAGGCTAGCTAATTAAGATGTGAAAACATGTATATATTTAGGGGAATGAATTGCCTAAATAGGCATTGAACTTTACGCAATGCGTTAAAGGGGTCACTGAACTTTAAAAATCACTCAAATGATCACTGAACTTTGTAAAAGGTTTTCATGAGGTCGCTGAACTTTAAAAATCACATCATTCATTACTAAACTTTGCAAAAGATTTCTAGGAGATCACTAAACTTTGCAAAAAGTTTCCTATGAGATCACTGAATTAGTGACCCTTAAAAAATCTTTTGCAAAATTTAGTGATGAATGAGATGATTTTTAAAGTTCAGTGACCTCGTAGAAACCTTTTGCAAAATTCAGTGATGATTTGAGTGATTTTGAAAGTTCAATGACCTTTTAGAAGCATGCGTAAAGTTCAGTGACTATTTGAGCAATTCACTCTCGTCAATGACAAGATGTGTTAATTAATGCAAGATTACAAACAAAAATTTGTAAATAAGTTAAGCACATAATTGTTACAATGAGCAAAAATTGAGAACCTCAAATGTAATTAAAATGTGATGTAAAAAATAAAAATTGTAGTGTTAATATTAAGCCCTTGTCTGAGAGAGCCTTTTTCCCATTTTTAACAAAGGTTATTAGGACAAAAGTCCCCACGTAGGAAGTTCATTGTGCAAAACATCCCTAAATTGTGTGTGTGTACGTGCGCGCGTATTGCATACATTTTTTATTGCGAAAATCATCATTTTTATCCAATTTCTCAACAAAAAAGTTATCAAATGATGAAAATACCTAGAGATGGCACAGGGTGGGTTCGGGGCGGGACACCCTCTTCCCGCCCCGCCACTCCCCCATCGCGCCCCGCGGACTTGCCCCATTTATTTCTTTTTTCAAAAAAACCCAATTAACTAATATATTTTTTTTATGGTGGGGAGAATTTTTTTGCCATCACTAAATATACCCTCCTATTTAAATAAAAGAAAAAGATAATATAAGATAAATAACGAGCTAATTGCAATCACATACCCAATTTTTAAAAAAAATAAAAGCGAGTCCTAAATAAATTATTAAAAAATAAAATAAAAAAAATCTCTATTTTTTTTCTCCTCCTTTCTTCTCCCCCACGACCACCACGTACAGTCAACAAAAAAATCGATAGAACAATTTCTTGTAAATTTCCCCAAATCTCCTATAAACAAACCGGTAGAATAAATAAAATCTATTTTCAATTATCACAAGAAAGACATTAATATCAATGGTCTATCATATGGTTTTTGATGATTCTGAATCCAATGGAGGGGTTGATGTGGCGTGGGTCCTAGAAGAAAGCAGAGAATTGTGGCAGCTTGAAGGTCTGTTCGTTTTGGGACTGATTTTGACTGTAAAATTGGATCAATTGAGGCAGGGGCAGACCCAAACCATTTGTCTTGTGGGGTCAAAAATGAGAATTCAAAAATATTTAGAACTACATATCACAACAAAATTTAATTACTACACCACAGTATAATCACACCACAATTAAAATATATTTATAGTAAATGCACCACAACAAATTTACAATTATACTCCTAATACAATATAAACTAAAAATAAAAATAAAAAACAAAAATTTGGTGTACTCATCCTCTCAATATTACTCGTCATGTTTCTCAACCCTTTATGTCATATTTAATTAGATCATTTGATTCAGTAGGTATGTATTTCCAATCAGGCGATACAGGCAGCCTCCTTCTCGGCTTCTTTATTATCTCCTATAGCAGAAGATGCATCTGGCGTGGGCATTTTAGGAGTACAGCCTTTTGTTGCATCTTTAGCAGGTGAACCGGGCTTGTCTAACGCGGCAGCCAAAGAAGCTGTTGGAGTAGCATCTGTTCCATCCTTTAGTTCGTTTGGTGTTCCATCCTTCTCTTCCTTCACATCCTTCCCTCCTTTAGCATCTTTACCATCTTTCTCAAGTTCGGGTGGGGGTGGTAACATGTGAGGTGGAGGTGTCTGCTTCAACTTCAGAAGCATTTGACGCATTCTCGTGAGATCAGTGGGTTTCCCAGGCTTTGGCCCCTGAATAACCAAAACAAAAGGTTTCTTTTCCTCTTCTTTTTTCCCTCTTCTCTTCTCAAAATTGGGAACTTCACGAGGGATGATCTCCGCAATTGCTTTCCAATATTGTTGGTCAAGTTCCTTGTGGGACTTCTCTTGGTTTTTAAGGTAAAGCTGCACAAAACAAATATTCAGTTGTTAATGAAAGTTCATTTAAACTTTGACATGCAGTTGGATGTATGATCTTACTTTCTCTCTTTCCCTATTTTGAGCCTTGTTAGTCTCACAATTCTGTTTCCTTTTTTTTATAAAACTGTCTTTTGTCGTCATCAGCTTCAGCAATAATCTGATTCTAAGATTTGGAATGCAAAATTACTGCAGCTAACTTTTACTGTAAATTTCTTGATTGGGATGAAAGATTAATTTACTGTAGTAACTAAATTTTAATTTTTAGCTGATGATTGAATCTGAATTGTAATCTATGGCTGGCGATTGAATCTAAATTGTATATTTTGGGATTGAGTCCGGCGTGAACAGAAATTAAGAGAAGAAAACAAAATAAAGATTTATTCATAAATTTAAGAAAAGCTGGAGTAAATAATCCTCTTTAGTTTTCTTGATTAAATTTTTATTTGTGGTGGAACTATAATTTATTTTAGAATAATTATATATTAATTACGTAATTTCACTTTAGGATATTTAAGTAAATAAGAAAAATATTAAAAAAAATGTGGTGCACTTAATAAATTGTGTAGTGGTAATATAATTACCCTTAAACGAAAATAAGTCAATACGCAATTACAATTGTAGCATACGCGTTTTCATACTCTGAAAACGTCG
>CAIGRS010221974.1:0-15808 GCA_903798395.1 Fraxinus floribunda | reverse complement strand
AAAAAAAAAAAAAAAACCATTTGAAACTATGTTTTCACATTTTTAAGGCCTCCAAACAGGGGCTAAATTACTTTAGGATTCCAGAATGATTTTCAAACTAATTTCCTTCAACTGATACGTTATAGTGTAAAATTGAGTCGAAGAAAATTAGTATTTGGCAATGATGGTGCCAATTGGATTTTGTTTTTATGGTTTTACTATTTTGTGGAATAGAAACAGAGCAATATTTTCTCTTTAAATTCTATAATTTTAGTGAATTGGGAAGCATATTATTGTAGCTCTAGTTTGCTTAATGCCACTTGATGCTACAAAAAATCGTACATGTTGATTTCCGAGGTTGAGGATTGAGGACGATCACGAACTAAATCTCCGACGCCTGAAACAAAGGCATCGAGGTGGTGCTCTCGTCGTCCCTCCGGTGCTTAATTTAGCAGAAAGGGGAAATATAAGCGTAAAACTATAAATTGAATGTAAAAACATACCCGAATAATGAATTAGAACCCATATATATATAGAGGTAAGTAGCACTCTTTTAATATGATTAGGATACTAGAAGCCTTATCTATTTAAAAGATGTAAAAGACTTGAGTATTTTAATATGAGTAGCTAGAAGTTGTAAGCCATGTTCTAAAATGCGCAGCCTACGCCTAGACGCGATGCGGGTCCAAAATGCTTCGAATTCGGCCAATGCGTGTAAAAATGCGTCTGGTTCAACCACGTATTTTATTAATGTTTATCAAAATTTAGCCCTTGTTTGGCATAAATAAAAATTCAAATTTTATACTTAGTCAAAGTCAATATCCAATTATAATCACATATTTTATAAGATTTACAATTTTTCAATCACTCATTTCATCATTTTTTTTAATCAAAATCTACTAAAATTCTAATTTTAATCTCCACCAAACAAGGACTTACTAAAAAAATGATTTTAATCCCACCAAACAGAGGCTAAATTAGATTATACCCAACAAATTAGAATGTAAAAAAATAACTTCTATATTTAGACAAACATGTTGTAAGAATTAATTTTTAATTAACTTTTTCACTTAAAAATAAGAGTTTGAAAATAAAGCCTTTGTTTTGTACTTATTATTTTCAAAAAACATTTTTCTCTTTATTATTTTCAATCACACATTATTTAATAAAATAATATTACGCGCAAATTCAAAACTTTTCATTTTTCTCTTTATTATTTTCAATCACACATTATTTAATAAAATAATATTACGCGCAAATTCAAAACTTTTCATTGTTTTACCCCCACAATCTTCAACAAATTATTATTTCAAAATATATTTTGGATATAAAATGGGGCTCAGAGCAAAATTTACTTAAAAACAATTTTAAGTTAATGAATTTTTATCTTTATTTATTTATTTTTGTAAATTTTTTTATGATATATTAAAATCTATTTTTTTATATAAAAATATATTTAATACCTTAAAAATAATTAAAATAATATTAAAAGTACGAAACACATTATGACGCCTATTCTCCGCATTTAAATGTGTATGTTTATTTTTATATAAAAAATTTGTTTTTTTAATATAAAAATCTATTTATTATACTTGAAATAATATTAAAAGTACGAAACGCATTATGACGCCTATTCTCCGCATTGACATGTTTAAGTTTGTGATTCTTGATTCTCGACTTCGACGCATTGTAACGCATTACACATTTTAGAACACTGATTGTAAGCTATTAAAAATCCAATCTTATCAGAGTTGAATAAGTTTAAAGTCGAAAGTAGAGTCCTACTAGAGTAAGGAGACAAATGTAAAAACTCGATGTGACGTGAAATCATTACGTACGACAATTAAGCTTGACGAGGACAACTAGGAAAACTTTCAAGATGACTAGAAACAACCTCGAGCATTGTTGTTCAGGGTTAATAAAAAAATGACATATCATTGGCCCCCGTACATCCATGTTTGGGACTCGGGGATGTTACCTGAAATGCTCAAGGCTCGAAGATGAGATGCAGATTGCTCGGGTCAAGTGTTGATTGCTTGAGGTCTAGTAAATGATGTGTTGATAGGCCCCCGAGTACATAGATCTTGGAAAGAAAGTTTCGGGCTTAGAAGATCGATCATCTTACTTGATGATATTTAGGACTAATTTTTACTTGAACATACGAAGTGTTTGCAATGATATTTGCACGGGGCAAGATTTTGACGTACTTGTTTGTGGGCAAGAGTTTGAGGTGTTTGCTCATAGCAAAGCTTTGAGTGCTTGGACGGAGCAAGACTTCAAGTGCTTGCACGTGGGCAAGGCTTTCAGTGCTTGTACGGGGCGAGGCTTTGAGGTGCTTGCTTGGAGGGAAGGGTTTGATGTGCTTGCTCGGGGGGCAAGGCTTTGAGGTGCTTGCTCATGAGCAAAGCTTTGAGTGCTTGCACGAAGTAAGGCTTTAAGTGCTTGCATTGCATGTGGGCAAGGCTTTGGCTTCTGATAATAAAAAATTCACGAGCTAAGACTAGCCTCCAATAAGAAAACAACAAGCAAGGGCCTTGCCTTCATTAATGAGAAAACCATAAGCTAAGGCTTGCATTCAATGATAAAACGACGAATTAAGTCTCGCCTTCAATAATAAGAAGCCACGAGCTAAGGCTCACCTACATCATGAACTGGCCCCGACATGAGAGGAGTTATGAGCCTTGAACAATTGGGATAATCAATGGTGAATTTGAACAAAAGAAATCTAATATGTGCATCCTGCTAAATTCATGGTGCGAGCACTGGCCATTTCCAATATATAGGGGCAATAATATGATGATAATTTATGTCCAGCAATTAAATCAAGCTCAATTATCATTCCCTTTCACAATTCTATGCACACGTTTCTTCTTTGATACAATTTCACGTCATGTCATGAACTCAAAGATACTTGTCTGAAAAATATCACAAACAAATTTTCATTCTCAATTAATTAAGAAAATTATAGAGAAATATATTATCCAATAAATAAATAAATAAATCACAAAGTAAAATAATCAAAGGCACATTGCCAGAGTGTAGCAAGATACCCGATCTGGTTTTTAGGCGTGGAAGGAGTGGTCCAAATTGGGATATATAACTTCGTATATATATGGATAAACAAAACATGTTCTATATCTTTTACCTTTTTTTTTTGCTGCTGACTTTTTATGTTTTGGTAGAACAAACTACCCGAAAAAATTATAATTTCTGATGACATGGTTAACGTATCGTTTCCTACAGACGGCGCCAATGATGCTACCAAAAATCATATATGTTGATTTCCGAACTTGAGGATTGAGGATGATCACAAACAAAATCTCTGACACCTGAAATAAAGGCGTCGAGGTGGTGCCCTCGTCACCCCTCCGATGTTTAAGTTAGCGAAAATGGGAAATATAAGCATAAACTATAAATTGAATGTAAAAACTCGATGTGACGTGGAATCGTCACATGCAACAATTAAGCCTGACGATGACACCTGGAAAAACTTCCAAGATAACTAGAAACAACCTCGAGCATTGTTGTTCAGGGTTAATCAAAAAATGATATATTACCACTAATTTTTTGGTAGTTAATCATTGAAGAGGGCCTTTTATTTATTTATTTTTGGGGAAAGAAGATTTAATGGGATGGGATGTGGGTGTGATAGAGTGGAAAATAAATTTTTTAAAGATTTGAGATTGTAAGTGACACATATAAAAAATTAAATTTAATTTGTAAAAAATAAAAAAGTTAGGTACTGAAAATGCAATTATTCCTTTTAAATTTTGACATTTTTTACTGTTTGACGGATCTTGACTGTATGGGGTTTTTCGAACAAAAAATTTCAAATTGAGGGGTGATGCTACCAAAAATCGCACCGTTGCAATCCGAGCTTGACGACTGAAAAAGAGCACGAACAAGACCTTCCGATACCTGAAACAAAGGCGTCGAGGTGGGTCCTCGTCGCCTCTCCGATGCTTAAGTCAGACAGGGAATATAGAGAGAAAATATGGTGTAAATTGTATATGAAAACGTACCTGATTAATGAATGAGGACAAAGTATTTATAATGGTAGGTGGAACGGTTATGGTAGGATTCGTGCCCTTGATTTCCGGAGTGATTGTAGGGAGGGGTTTTGGAATGTTACTATAAGTCTATTCTTACCATAAGAGAGGTGTTGCCCCAAGGTAGGACTCCTTGTTGACCTAGAACTTGCGAACAGTTGCAACGGGATGGGGTCGTGTCGTCATTGGAGTTGGAGGGGGTTTGAGGCATGAAAGGGGGTTGGCCTCGAGCGTTATGGTGATGCTCATGACTGAGCTCGAGGTCATCCCCCGAAGGGGTCACCTTTCGACGGAACCCAAAGTCCCGGGTCTCTCCTCGGGCATTGTGTTCGGGTTTGTCCGAAAACGGGGCTACCACTTGTGAATTGGGAAATTGTCATTGTTTACCGGTCGTGCTCGGGAGGTTGGAAATCAACCACATCAAGGGGTATTCTGCGATTTTCAATAAGTATGAGGTATATTGCACATGTAAACATTTCTACGAGTGTTTTCTACTATTAATCTTTTATATGATTAATTCCTATTTGAGCTCTTTTTTTTTTATATGAGAAAATATGTTTTGTAATAGTGATTTTTAAAAGAATGTATTGTTAAAAATTAAGATTTTTTTTTTTTGAATTTATGTGTAAAAATATTTTATGGGAAAACGTGTGATTGAAAATAAATTTTATAAAAAATAAGGTTCAAATATGAGCTAAATATATATAATTTCTTAAGAAAGAAAAGAATATACGCAAAGTACAAGTAAAAAGAAGTAAGCGAAATAAATTTATATTATTGAGACGGTATGAAAATGACTTCACAAATATCTGATGTATTAATCGCTTATGATTATAATTTTGAAATAAATTTCTACTTTATTGACAAATGAATAATGGAAGAGACAATGATTTTACAAACACCTAAACGTTCTAATCGGCTATGATTATAGTTTCTTTGCGGCTATGATTATAGTTTCTCTTCAAAGAATATTTTTAAAGAAAAAGAGAGGAAAATTATAAGTAATAAAAAATGATGGCCTTGTTCTTTAATAATTTTAATTGCAGTGGGTGGGGGGGGCAAATGCAATTAAATAAAGTTATCAATTGAGAGAAATCACATAGTCATCAAATACACTTGGTTGCCTCGTCATGCCTATCCATTCACTTTCGGCTACTTGGATACCGCTTTCTCCCTCACGTGTCACCTTCCAAATCCTACCCCCACCCCCATCCCCATCCCCTAGCCACCACAATTTACCTTGTTAGAATTGCCGGAGATACAAAGCCCCAGTGGTAGATTCTGCAACTGGATTCTTTTCTTCATGCAATTTTTCTTTTTTTCTTTTTCCTTGGAAGTAGATGAATTAAGACAGAATTAATGCTGTCTTATTTTGGGATGCAGATTTTTCGGTTTGATTTGTTGTAGAATTGACCTAAGGTTTCTTCTGACCGTCAGATCTGTGGGAGGGGTTTTTGTGTTTTTTTGGCTTTATATTGATAAGAAACCTCGTCCGTCCCGCTTGGACTCCTTACGTTCCAGCTCACTCTCTTTTCAGACCTGGTCAGTTTCTTTCTCTTTCTTAATTTTTCTCTCTATACTGTTTTTACCCTTTTTACTATATAATAATCATATACGCATAGAGCCACACAAATGGAACCCTCCTAGGAGACAATTGGATTGTTACCTTGATTCTAATTTTTAGGAATTGAAGTGGATCTTCCAATGTTATATGTTTGATTTAACTTAGGGAGGACGAGCTTTTATTTTACTTTTTATGAATTCATAAGTTCAATTTTTTTTATTTTTTTGTTATGCAAAGGAAAGTAGAAGAGCATATAAATAGCAGGTAAGTTGTCGTTCAACCCCACTCTTATTGTGTTAATAGACTACAGATGGAAGAAAGTTGGATTTGGAAAACAAGTGAATAAGTCAATGCAATTTGTAACCTGGATGTGAATTATGTTGTGTCCTTTACCATTTACATAGTTTACTGTAAATATGAACTTTTCAAGTTGAGTGTATGCATCTCAGTTTTGACTACATTCCCACCATTAGCTTTAGAAGAAATCCTGTTCGAGTGTCATTGCCTAAATTAATTACAGGGAGCATAAGGAGCAAAAGAAGGCAGGAGTTAAGTAACAGAAAATAATTGATGTACGCATTGAATGTGACCATAATATAACTAACATGAAATGATACATGCATATTTCACTCATGAAGATTGAGACTAAGGTAGACTGGAAAATTGTCATTTCTGTATTTTATAGTTCAGGATGAATGCAATTCCTCTATATTGATCATACTAAGTATTTAGGAGAACATTGCTTCTCTTTCAATCTATATTCTAAAATATTACACGGTTATGATGCACTGATACGGACAAGTGTGTCCGACATGCGATTTTTCAAAATAGTACTGACACGACATGTTGATTAAATTCTTTAAACTTCTTCATTTATATAGCATAAATTTAATTTTAGCCCCTGTTTGACTCTCTTTAAAAAAAACTCTATTACTCATTTTTATAATAGCCATCAAATAGAGGCTTATATTTGTTATGAATTTTTTTTTAATGAAATCTTTTAAATATTTGTACATATTTATCATTTACTAATAATTTCGAGTTTAAAATATATAATATTTCTAATAAAAAAGAAAAATGGTAATAGAGTGTTTGAGGAGTGTCGGATCCGACAAATGTCAGTCGGACACGGACACGCTACCCTAGTTGATACTTCCCTTTTTATTTGCATTCATTTTGTATCTCCAGCTGAATTGTCACCTAAATTTTCTAATTTCTAGGATTGACATAGTATTGATATATACTATCTAGTTAGTCTGCACTATCCTCATCGACAAGCAGATTGTTTTAGTTTTCTTAAATGAAACGTGTCATTCAGTAGAATCAGTACACACTTTTTCCCTTCTTTTCCTGTTGGTCCCTTCCCCAATTACCTCTCTAAAAAGGGAGTTTTTTTTTTTTTGGGGTATTAATTTCACGTTGACTTTTAGTTGCTTGAGTTATGACTGTAGCATTGTGCGCTCAATTCACTTGTTGCACTTGCGTTGTCTGATTAAGAACTGTTTTATCTGTACGTCAATGGGAATTTGTTGCTATTGTAAAGACACTTTTCCTTGTCATTTCACTTTAATATATGAAGCAGCACTTTGAATTTAATAGGAGAAAGTGCACAGTGCACAAATAGGGAGAGTGATGTAAGTGTGGTAGACCACTCTTTGCACACGTGAGATCTATGCAATTGCCAATGGCACAATCTATATAGAAACCTGAAAATAATTTGATTGTTCATTTCACAAAGTAAGAATATGTAGAATAGACAGAGAAGTAAGGATAAACATAGCCATCTGCATTTGTCTAGAATATATAAATGAAATCTTCTGCTGCTATCAGTTTATATAATAATGCTATGCAGCTCCACTGGTGCTTAGCATTACCAAAATCTTTAACTGCACCATGTGTTCCATGCCTATCATTGACAATCGCTCATTATTGCTGCTAATTTAAAAACCAGCTGAACTTCACGTAACATCATGAACCAGGACATCTCCTTTGTTCAGAGAGGATATAAGAAGCTGCCCTGCCTTGATAGCAAAGTCATGAAGAGTTTTGGAATGGAAATAGCAGTTAATTCAAATGGGTAGAAATCTAAGGAATTATTACGAGGTCTTTAAAAAGATAAAAGAGTAGAGTAGTGGAAAGAATGAAACCGAAAAGACCACGTGAGACTGAATTAAGATTGCCAATAGGTGCAAGAGTTCATTAATTTATGAAGCAGGTTTACAAACAGGCTGAAAAAGGATATTACAGGCAAAGGTGGGGAGAAATGGTTCCCTCTAGTGAATTGGTGCAGAATTGTGGATTTCTAATGAGTTTTGCAGTCATTTGCAGTAACTGTCAGTAATTGGATGGAGATCTTTTATAAGCTTTATGCCATTAGATACTCATTAATGCTGCAGAACTGATTTATCGTAATGCATTTTCAAGATATCTTGGATCTATTGGGCATTCACCGAGGCACTAATATAGATAATAGGAATTGACCTTTGTCATTCATTCGACAGTAGAATCTTGTGCTTATTGAAATGACAATGGATTGCTCTCGTTTGATGTCAATCAGGTGCCTATCTTTTAATTGACAATACAAGATCTTATACTGAACAATTAAAGTTAGGTTAGACAATTGAGCCTACAATCTGCTGCTCAAATGGGCACTGGGCATGAGGGCACCCCTGCAAAGTCTTCCACCCCTGCTACTTCTACACAGGTTCTCTCTTTTATTATTTTGTATATCTTTGCATCTCAAAGGCAATCACGGTTATATGGTACTTTTTATAATATTTATGTCTCAGCCATAGCGCGAACTAAATGCAGCTCATCCATTTTTATTCCTCCTTTTTTTTAATTGAATTTCAGGAAGCACCAACTACACCTGCATATCCTGATTGGTCAAACTCTATGCAGGTTTCTGATGAAAGCTTTAGGTTTCATTTGTCTTCGATACTTGTGTTTATGTTATTATTTTTGTGTTTGCTTATTTGAAACCCTTTAATTTTCCAGGCTTTCTATGGTGCTGGAGCTACCCCACCTTTCTTTGCTTCAACAGTTGCTTCTCCTACACCCCATCCCTACTTGTGGGGAGGCCAGGTGATTATTCTAGAATTTTGATTCTAGACCTACCCTTATACGTTCAACAGTTGGACGTTTTTGGACCTTCATAATATATAGAGCACCTTACCATAATATTGCTCGATTGTTTTTCAGCATCCTCTGATGCCACCTTATGGGACTCCAGTTCCATATCCAGCTATATATGCTCCTGGGGGAGTCTATGCTCATCCCAACATGGCCATGGTAATTGAGATGCACAAAGTTTTTGGTGTTTAGTTGTTGGTGTCATTTTGTAAACTATAGTTGATTATATCTGTTGTTTTTATGATATTCTGTCAACGATTTGAGCATGATATCCTTATGGTCTTTGAATCAAGCACCATTTCGGTAGATGTGGAAGCTTCAATTATATCTTCATGGTTTGTTGTGCTTTCTTTAGACTCCAGGCACTGTACATGGAACTGCAGAGTCAGATGGAAAAACACCTCCTGAGGGAAAGAACCGTGCTTCAAGCAAAAAATCCAAAGGGACTTCAGGAAACCATGGCATGATTGGTGGAAAAATTGGAGATGGTGGGAAATCAGCTTCAGGCTCTGGAAATGATGTCGCAACACAAAGGTGCTTTTAGACAAATGTAATGCCAGATTTATTATCCTATTCAATCCAGTGTTCTAAATAGCGAGCTATAGCGCCGCTATAGAGCGGAGAAAACGCGACGCTTTTGTGATATGCGTGTAAAATAGCGGTCAACCTTTTTTGTTGACTGCTATAGCGCGCCTTATCCCCCCCCTTTTTTTTTTCCCATAAATTTNAATAGCGCGCTATAGCGCGAAGTGTGACGAAAACGCTCCGCTTCGGGTGTTCGGATAAAAAAACGGTCAACTTTTTTTGTTTACCACTATAGTGCTTAAGCGTGCCTTATCTCCTTTTTTTTTCCATAAATTTTTTTTATATAAAAATATATTTAATGTCTTAAAAATAATTAAAATAATATTAAAAATACGAAACGCATTATGACGCTTATTCTTCGCATTAATACGCATAATCTTGTAATTCTTGATTCTCGGTCTCGACGCTACGCAACGCTTTTTAGAATATTGATTCAATCACAAACTTTACCCTTTGGACACATTTGGTACACCGTATAGGATTAGGGGGGATTAAATCAAGGTGGATTAGGGTGGATTGTTTTTAGTACGGTGTTTGGTATCACATTGTATTAGAAAAACGTCCAAGTATTAAAAAATTAAAAAAATATTACAATATTTTTGTTGATAAATAATTTTTCTTAACATAAATTTACTTATGATTTTTTTTTTTTACTTGTAAGTGATTTAAATTTTTTACTCGTTAGTGTATTTTTCATTATAAGTGATTTTTTTTTAATGAATATTTTTCTTACGAGTGATTTTTCTACTTATAAGTGAACTTCTACTCCCGAGTAATATTTTTTTAACCTTATAATTAAATTTTTCCTTATTTTAAATTTTTTTCTTTATATTATACTAATAATTGTTTTTTTTTTGGTTTATAAGTGGTTTTTTACTTATAAGTGAAATATTTAGTTCTTACTATTTTTTTCTCATATTCGTGAACGTGCGAATAAGTTATACAGTTTAAATTATAAAACCATATAATTGGTTATATATGGTTGACTATATGTATTAATTCTACCAAACACCGGATAGGGATTAGATAGGATTAAATTAATCCTTATCCGGTCTAATACAATGTGCCATTAATATATTTTAAATATATATTGTTAGATTTAGTGCCAGATTTTCTATCTTATTCATTGTAGATTTACAATGTTTGTGTGTTTTTGTTGATTATCATAATATATGATTGTAAAGATTGCTCATGAACAGCGCTGATAGTGGAAGTGAAGGTTCATCAGATGCAAGCGATGAGAATGATAACCAGGTTTATTTTTCTGCTCTAGCGATCATACAATCTTATTTCACTCCAGTGTTCAAGAGTCTGACAATCCCCTGAAACTTGATTTTGGGACCTATGGTAGCAAAATAACTAACTCTTTACATTAATGTGGCTCAGTCAAGAAAGAGCAAATATGATGTGTCATATTTCATATTAAAGCCAATCTAATTTGATATTTTAGGAATTTTCTGCAACCAAGAAAGGAAGTTTTGACCAGATGCTTGCTGACGGTAAACTTTTTTACCTGTCCATCTCACCCTGGTTCTTTATATTGTTCACGGTCTGACCAGTCTATTGGTTAATCAGGAGCACATGCACAGAACTCTGGTCCGGCTAACTTCCAGAATTCAGAACCCGGGAATCCTGTAGTTTCTATGCCTGCAACTAATCTGAATATTGGCATGGATTTATGGAATGCATCGTCTGCTGGTTCCAGGGCTATGAAATTACGCCCCAGTCAGACTGGTGTTTCACCAAATGTGGCTCCATCTCCGTCTGGCATGATGAATGAGCATTGGATTCAAGTAGGTTAAATCACTTTTTAATATTTCTGTAACATGAAGGATTATGTTTTGGTTAATTGTTTCTGTGTTTTGCCCGTTGAACTGTATATGATTTCGGTTCAATGGAGAAATTGGGTAACCTCATTTGATTCAACTTGGTGAATGCTGAACCTGTAACCCACTGTTTCCCAACTGTAAAGTATTGTACGAGTTAATAAATTGTTCCTAGAAACAGCTGCTTGGGTTTTTTCTCGGTGGTGGTTTGACATTTGGCTTGTCTCTTAGATGTAGTGGTCTTGTTCTGCTGCTGGCTCTATGTCATAATTTATCCTCCTCCATGGATATCCATGTCATTTATGTTGAAGTAGTTATAAATAACAATTGTGGAGTCGTTCAAATTTCCACTTTTAGGCATTTCAAGGACCAGCACTTGCAATACCATTTATTACACCCACCCAAAAAATACTGAATAAAATGAAAAAAAAATGCAACGATTACCAAGAAACAACAGTGTTGGCAAACTATGTATACTAGGACTCAAGTAGATATTTGAACTTCAATTTGACAGGATGAACGAGAACTAAAAAGACAAAAGAGAAAGCAATCTAATCGGGAGTCTGCTCGGAGATCAAGATTACGGAAGCAGGTTAGGCTCAGTTTTTACTTTTCTATTTCACTTTGCTGTTTCTTCAATAAAGTCTTTTCTTATTGCGTTTTAATCAATATGTGCATGTGCTCCCTCCATCCCCCAAGTATTGTAACATGTAATTATGAATGGAATTTAGAACAGCAAGGGTGGTTTGGAAAGCAGACTAGTATAAGTAGTTAATCATTGGTTATCTCAATTAAGAGCCTTTATCAATTGTTGTTCAACTTAGAAAGCGGATATAAAAATAAAGTTAAAGCAAAAAGTCTTGTTTGAGGGCATAATACTTGGTTGACCCAAGTTTATTGCCTGCTTTATTAGATTGCGTCAACGCATGCAAATATTTGGCTTGTCTCTTCGAATTTGGTTTTCTTCTTTTATTTTTGCATGCTTTATTAGATTGCATAATATTTGGCTGACCACAAGTCTATGAGATCAAGGTTTAGCTGCTTCTCGTTTTGTATTAGATGGCATAATATATAAAAAATTACTATCTAATTTCTATTATCGCGGGAAATTATGGTGGCCATAGGATCTGAATTCTGAACTGGATCAGACTAGCTCCTGTGGGTATCCTACGCTCTTGTGGTTACCGTTGTAGTAATGAAAGTGGTAGAAATGTATATTATTAAGTACATAGAAGATTTTGAAACTGTAGTTAAGGAAAGAGAAGCTTTACTTTTAAACATAGGCTTGAGATATGTCCTTGGGCTTTCTCCTAAAGTGCCTGACAGCGATTCTAGTATCTGTCTTTATGCTTCAATATTTGCAACATTGTCTTCTTTCACTTGAAGTAATCTGATTGTCATCATTTTTTGTAATTCCTTAGACATTCATACTGTTGTCACTTTTTGCAGGCTGAGTGTGAGGAGCTACAACAGAGGGTAGAGACTTTGAGTGGTGAGAATCGCACACTAAGAGATGAGCTGCAGAGGCTCTCAGAGGAATGTGAGAAGCTCACATCTGAGAATGACTCCATAAAGGTACTTCTTAAGAAGTTTCACCATTTTTATTATAAAAAAAAGAAAAAGAGGCAAGTCTTTTTTATATATCATTCTTGAAACTTAAAGGAAAAATTGCATTTAAAAAATCTGCTGGCTGGATCATTATCGAATAAATAAAAAATAATAAAAAAGTTCCAAAAGTGCTCTGTTTGTTTCCCGTCGTTTGGACCTTCCTAGTTAAGGTGTCTTTAACTTTTGATCTAATACCCCCCTCAACACGCACACAAGAGATAGAGTAATAAGTAAATTTTGCTGCCGAAACAGGAAGAATTAACAAGGGTGTGTGGGCCCGAGGCGGTATCTAAACTTGAGAACAACAGCTCAGTTAACCATATTCAGTCTCGTGGCGACGAAGGTAACTGTTAGATCAGGGTGTTAGAAAGTAGATTATGCTGTTTAAAGAGGGACAATTTTTTCTATTTCTGGAGAATTTCATGACTATAAGCTCAATTAAGTAAAGGATGTATTTTTGCTAAGTTCCTAAGATATTTGTGACTTGAGAGAGTTTGCTGTTGTCTACTAATCTATGCCATATAACACCATTTACTGTAACATCAATCTGTGTTCTTCCAATGGCATTAGATATCCAATTTTTCACTTTGCTATTAATCGCTCGTCTTAGTGAGCTTGTTTTCTTCATTTCTCTTGAAATGCTTGTTCTGTCAAAACTCTGAAGTATGAATTCATTCAAGATACATAAACGTGAAAGACTAATCCTTTTCAATATAAATTACAGACAAAAACATAAAGCGGTCAGGATTAATATGCCCATTCCTAACCTAGCTTAATTACCTCAAATAAACCCTTATGGGGAGTTTATTACCTATAATTATGGTAGTAATTATTTCCTAATACCTCCAAGCTGACGTGGCAACAAGTGGCCTATTGTGCCAGCAAAGCAGCATTTCTTCCTGCTGTTTTGCCACGTGGAATCCTATGATATTTGCTCTCCTCAGTAAACACTCAGCTTGAAAGTCAGCAAACTGACCAAGCCCCACCTGTCTCAAGCCAGCCGTCACTAGCGCTTCCCTCCATGGCGTATTGCGGCGGCTGGCCGCCTCCACTGCCTCCATAATCTTGGGAAGAAACAGGAAAGTCTCAATCCTTCTTATCAAATCACCACTACTGCCACCGCTGCTTTTAAAGTTTGCAGCCTCTAGTGACTCGAATAGGCTGGAGTAAAAATCTAGACCATCAATCAGAGTCTGGCGATATGAGGGTGCTTCAAATCCCATCTGCCCTTCACTCTCCACGTGCATGACCACGAGAGGTGAAACTCTGCGGAGATCATCGAGAAAACCTGTCCCAACATGCCGGAATATTGCCGGAGATAAAAGAACAGCAACATTTTCACTATCCATCAATTTGATGGCCTTGAAAGATAAATACTCAAAAGTACTTATCGAAACAAAGTCTATATCGAGCCTAATATTCAGCTCATGTGCAAACTGAGTCAAATTCTCTTTGATCAGCTTTGATTCCATTGCATACTCTTCAGGAACTATAGCTGTAATTCGAAGCATTGCTGGGGTAGCTTTACCAGACTCAGCTTTATCAGCTAGTTCTTTCAAGAACGAAGCCCAGTGGCTGCCAAGCCCGATATCAAAGTCGATGATGTGGACATGAATGGAGCCTTCTAGGGCTTCAAGCACGGCTTGGTTAGCCGTGAAGCTTGAGAACATGGGAACTGGGGAGATGCCTGAAAACATTTTCTGTGCTTTGATGGTCTGGATGATCTCTGAAGAGCTGGCAGGGTGAGTTTGTCGAGTCGACCCAGAGAGTAGGGATTGAAGGGCTTCCTTGAAGTAGAAGGCAGCTCTCTGGAGGGGCTTTCCTGTGGGAGATCTGAGCTGTTGATTGAGCCTTGCCAGTGATACCTGCCCGAGTTGTAGGGAGTTGGTCTCGAAGCACTCGGCAAGTCGGATTAACTCGTCTACGTAATCGAATTCAACATTCAAGTTGTAGTTATTCAAGTTTTGGATTTCTCCAGATAGGTCAAATGGGTGGATGATATTGCTGTTATGGCTCAAAGGTGCAGTAGAGTATGTAGTGGTAATATCTGAGAGTAGACTAAATTCAGATGGCTCAAACCTAGTTGATGAACCGAAGGAGCTTACAGGTGGGAACTCAGGGATTGATGAATACTGCTGATCACAGTGAGTACCAAGTTGAGAAATAGGTTTTGAAATAGGGATCGAATCGTCATCCAAACCCAGTTCTCTCATCAAAGAATCCCAAACCTCAAAGTGATGGTTCAGCGCATGATCTCCCAGTTGAAGAGGATCATCACGAATTGTTGAAATATTAGCTGTAGCACAAGTAGATATGACCTTTTTAGCAACGGGACTATGGCTTCCACAGAGTTCGAGAACCGATTTTGGCTTGTAGGGGGAGGTAGTAGGTGTGGAGCTGCCCGGAGAAGTGGTGGTCCGGGTGGTCGTGACCACTGGTTTTGAGTTCAATGATTGGCTGTGATTATTTCCAGAAAAGGGTACTTTCATTTCTCGAATGCAAGAAAAAGAAGACGAACAAAACCTAATCTCTCTCTCTCTCTCTCTTCCAATACAAGATTTTCTTGATCTTTCAATGGTTTTTTCTTCTGTTTTGTATGGTAGAAGTTGAAAATCCAAGGAGGGCTTTTGTGGGTGATGATTCTTGGCTTTTTATCTTTGCGTGCATGGGTCGTATTTGTGGGGTGGGGTATGATATGGCACGTGTGAATGAAAATAAAGCGATGTAATGGAGATATACAAGTAGGGCACACAAGTCAGAAGATTAGAGAATTGATAGATATATCTCTTGGAAGCTTGTTGCTGAAGGCTTAGAATCAACACTTTGTTGTGTTACTTTCTTGGATTCTTGATCGATCAGCTTCCTTTGGTTGTTGGCTGATTTTATTTTTCTTGCATCAAGTGGATTTTGAGTTGATTCACGTTCTTACTCTTTTCTTATCTTTAATTATTTCAATCTTTGTAGAACAATCACTCTCCTTTGTTGTACTAATTTCGAGGTTTATTTCCTTGCCTTTTTTGTTAGATAGCCTTTAAAAGTTTCAATTTAATATTGTATATCAAATA
>CAIGRS010221927.1:0-16327 GCA_903798395.1 Fraxinus floribunda | reverse complement strand
AAATTTTACGTGCACCAATAAATAACAGTTACATAAGTTACTCAATAACACTTTTTGGCTAATAGTATTAGAATTCATTGTTACCTCTTACAACCAATTGTTGGTTATATCATATATGTCAACAAAAAGAATTAGCCATGGTAGGAATGATAATATAGATTTAATTTAAATCAACGTTAATATTTAATTTTATCATCAAATTTCATGAGACCAACAATATTTCAACCACACATTTTATCAATTTTTATTAAAATTTACTAAAAATCTGTTTTTAATCTTCATCAAACAACACTTAATATAATAAAATTATAATACCAAACAAAACCAAACCAAACAAAATCTTTAAAACACGACAAATTATATCAGTGTGTATTTTATACATCACGTTCTTCTAAAAACCTTTCAGTTCCTACTTAATTTTAGAAGGTATTAAGTAATTATAAATTAGAGTGACATGGAGTAAGATTTGAGTAGAAACATAAGTATGCTCTGCAGTTGCACCTTCATGATAAACCTCTGTATCAAAAAGTGCTCTACTGACTATATGATCCGTCCGGGGTTAAAGTAATTTGCAGCAAGTCTAAAAGTCAAGTCCTTTGTTGAGCCTATTGAGGCATTGTGTAAACTAGAATACCGTGATTTGCTGTAAGATTGCTTTCACTCCTCATGTCTGGTATCAGAGCCATGTTGCTATTTCACTCCATATCATGATAATTTATGTTACTAAATACACACTGATTATTATTGATAACTTTCGATGATTTACAATGAAAGAAATCTCTCCTTATATAGAGGAGAAGAGCATCAAAAAGTAGACACGAGACTCA
Source organism: Fraxinus floribunda (assembly GCA_903798395.1). Classification (NCBI taxonomy): domain Eukaryota; kingdom Viridiplantae; phylum Streptophyta; class Magnoliopsida; order Lamiales; family Oleaceae; genus Fraxinus; species Fraxinus floribunda. Next base: position 15,500 of record CAIGRS010221927.1, on the reverse strand, counting down.
CGTGTTTTCGACATGAAGGACACACCTCATTATTTTACAAATATATTACAAATTTTTCTGACTCACCTTATCTTTCTTTTTAGAAAAGAAAGATTCTTATCCTAACATGATAATACAGCTAAAGTAATACAATAATTAAACTAACAAATTATTATACAAACAGACAAAAGAACTTTAATAAAGCAGATATTGCTTTAATAAAGTAAATATAGTGTTCTTGTCATGTCATGGTGTGTCTAGATTCATAAAGTCTTCTGGACGTGAGGGTAAACTATGTTGATTTAACCATGGCGTATTGATGTCTTGAGTTTCACTTGACCATGTATCCTATGAATCTTGGAAAATACTGTCATCATAATTAATTTGAGAAAATTGTTCATTTGTTTGACTTGATCATGTGTTTTGTGATTTTTTTCTTGCTTGATTCTGCCTTTTTTTTTTATTGAATTCCACTAGGGGTTTGCATTTAGTTCATTTTCAAATTTTTTCTATTTCTTTTTCAAGAATACTTTTTTCCTTTTTTACGCTACGATCCAAATTGTCAACAAGTTTTCTTGAAATTTCCAATTGCTTTTTCCTTAGATAGCGTCCTTCTGGAGTCTTTCTAAAAACTTTGATGTTTCACCAAGACTTTGTGTGGGTCTTCCCAAATACAGTTGTCAAAATTGATAATCAGGTGTATAGTCATATTTTGAATCATTCACAATGAAAAATCTTTGAAGATGTGTTTCCTGATAAATTTGAATATCTTGTTGGATTTTGAGTGTAATCCACTAGTAAAGCTTCCAATGGGGCATCATCTTCATAATCTGGCCAAATCTGTGGAGGAATTGTCTGATTAATTTCTGTCATACGCCTTTAAAATTCCTGAAATTCTTTTGGATAGTGCTCCGAATTTTGATGCATGTTGAATGGTTGAACTGCATACTCCTTAACATGAGAGAAATGAGCATACGTTCTTCCTTCTGTGAAATAACATTGTCTTTGAAAAATTAAAATCACATAAACATTGTGTTTAGAAGTTTTGAGATCTTTAAATTTTTTTTTTTAAAAAAAAGAAGCTTGAAGCATTTTTATCCAGTGTGAAATTGGATAGAACCATTCAAAAAACCTTTTTACAAAATGATCAATTTTTCTGTGTGGTAAATCCAGATTCATTTGACAGAATGAATCAAGTGCTTCAGTGACATGAAAAGAAATTTAAATTTGCCAAAGCTATAAAAGGTACCAAAGAAAGCAAAGATTTTTTTTTTTTAAATCTTAGTGCAACGTACTTTGGATCAAAACGAAAAAGTGTGAAGATAGATAGTCTGAATGATATCCAAGACCACCAAGTGTATCAATTCCAATTTTTCTTATCACTATAGATTGATATCTAAGCATAAGATCTTTGGATTTGGATTTGAGAATTTTGATTCTTCCGAGTTCATTGAGTTTAGGAGGAAAGACTTCAATGTGAGGATAGAGATTTGAGGATTTTGAATCCATTATGTAAATGATTGGAATAGATGGAGGAAGAATAAGAGAAATTTTTGGTCTAGAGAGAAGATCTGGTAACATATTATGTTTTCCTTTGATATGTTTGACATCAAAGTCAAAATATGAGAACCATTATGCTCATCTAAGAAGTTGAGAGTTTGGAATATGTTCTTTTAAAAGAGAGCATTTTCGAAAAAAGCTGACATGNTTCTTTTAAAAGAGAGCATTTTCGAAAAAAGCTGACATGTCCATTTCTACCAAGAATTTATGTCCAATAAGATGGAACCAGAATTTTTCAATTCCTCTTTTTACTGCAAGAATTTCTTTGAAAGTAGAGAATGATAGTGTTTCTTCGATTCTGTGAATGAACCACTTTTATATCCACAAATTCTTCTCTTTACATATTTTTCTTCAAGTAAGATCGATGCCCAAAAACAACCATTTGCATCTGTTTGAAGGATGTGTTTTCCATCTGTAAGGATTTGCAAAGCTGGAAGATCATTGACTTTTTGTTTAATGGTTTTGATTGCTTCAGTTTAAGTTGATGACCAGGGAGGCGAGTTTTGTTTAAGCATAAGTTGAAGTGGCCGAATGATTGATGAAAGATGATCAATGATGATCAATAAAATCTGCCATATAATTAACAATTCCAAGAAACTGTTGAACTTCCCTTTTTGTCAAATTTTCATCTAAAAATTTAAGAAGTTCCTGGCCAACATGGGGGCTGGAGTGAATACTGACCATCTTTAATATGCATACCCAAAAAAACCGTTTATTTAACACCAATCACCATTTTCTTTTGAGAAAGCATAATACCATAATACTTAACAAGATCTGTAAATCTGGAGGTAGATTTGCATGAGGTGCTTCATCTTCAAAGAATAAAAAGATATCATCAATATAAACCAAAGCTGTACCCAATAATGGATCAAAGATTATTGTCATTGCTTTCTGAAAAATAGAAAGAGCAGTCTTTAGACCAAAGGGCATAACCGTCCACTAATAATGGCGGCTTGGAATGCAGAACCTGTTTTGTATCTTTCTTCAAATTTAATTCCCAATTGCCAAATACTAGCTTTAAGATCAAGTTTTGAGAAAATCCTTGCCTGAGACAGATTTGCAAACATCATCTTTTTGTCTGGAAGAGGAAATTTATCATTTGCAAGGAAAGCATTTAATGGCTTGTAGTCGATGGCTAGTCTGAGTTTTCCTCGAACTTGTTCACTTCTTTTGTTAACATAGAATGCCTGACACGACCATTGTGATGTTGTTGGTTCAATGAGACCTTCAGCTAGTAGTTGAGCAAGTTCTTTAGTGGCTAATTGAAGGTGTTATAGGTTCATTCCAAGATGGCTGACTTTTGTAGGATTGACATATTTATTTTTCTTCAATGGAAGATAAACGAAAAAGTCTGGGGTTTTCCAAGTGGATTTGTGCATTTAGTGAGGAAATCTGNATTCCAAGATGGCTGGCTTTTGTAGGATTAACATCTTTATTTTTCTTCAATGGAAGAGAAATGAAAAAGTCTGGGTTTTTCCAAGTGGATTTGTGCATTTAATAAGGAAATCTGAGTGAGATTCTGTACAACAATCTCAGATTAATGTTTCTGTGATATTTGGAATGGTCATGGTAAAGTATGTAGTCATTTGTATGTAAGACTGAAAGTAGAATTTGTATTTGAGACCATTTGGGCGAGGAATAACATTCTTTTTCCACAATTGTTTGATAATATCCCATGCAATGATAATATCTTTACCAGGTAAAGAAGAACCTAGTAACTTGTGAGAAATACCAAGTTCAAGAAAGAACTGGATTGTGACAGGCTTGCTAATTATTTCAATTGAAAAAATGTCTCCATTTGCTGCTTGAAAAATTTGCCAATGAGTTTTCCACATGTGATCAGGAAGAATAGTAGGATTAAGAATTGAACATGCTGCGCCCGTGTTAAACAGTGCAGCAACTGTTATTGACCTTTCATATTTTCCTGTAAGGAGTTTTACTTCAATCATTGGCATCAAAATAGTTGAAAAGGCAAGATTAGAAAATTGCATGCCATAACATTCTTCTGTATCATCAGATTCATTAGAAAAACTTTCATCAGAATCATATTCAAGAGCAAGAATAGTCTCCTATATTTGTTCATCTTCTTCAGAGAACAAAGACCCTAGATCATCATCACCATAGTCAATTTTTGTGGCCGTGAAGATTTGATGAAGAATTTTCTCCTTCTTTTTGTTAGGACAAGTCTTTCCAAAGTGACATTTCTTTCCACAGATAAAACATATGTTTTCTTTTTTCTTTGGGAATTTACGCTTGAAGAATCTTTCTTTCTCCGAAAAGAATTAAGAGGAGCTTCTCTACGAGAAAACTTCATTCTCCTTTTATGAAATTTTTTCTTTCCTCTACAATCACAATCTTTCATAGAACGACTGTATTTAATCTCCAAATAAGGCTTATCACAAGCCTTTTCCAATTTCTTGCCTTTGGCATTGATATATTTAAGGAAAGCATTTTGATTACAAAGCTTCTTTAGTGTCTTCATTATCCAATTATGAAGTTCACCAAAAGATATAGTATTTAAAGGTTGTCCTATCATTTCCATTGTTCTCAACATTTCTTGACCAAGAGGCTGAGGAATTGACTCCAAATAAGCTTGTTTGATGTTGGTATCATCCATGCCACCAATAAGATAATACCGTTGTGTATCATTCCTGAAGTTCTTTTCAAGATCTTTTGGATTGTATGAACAACACTTTAATTCGAGAAATTCTTCTCTGGCAATCTCCTTGTCATGATCAGACTTTCCACAAAATTCCCAATATAGGGAATTTATAAAAGAATTTTTAGTATTTGACTCCTGGGTAAATTGAAGCTGTTTGTATTCACTCATTGAATCATACCAATATCTGAGAAATCCTATAATCCTTGTCAAGAAAGCTTTTATGACCTTTGTATGAGTCGTGTTTGGCTTTTGGAGTTCTGCAGTACACCAGACTTTCATTTCCCGAAGTCTGTATTTCTACTGTGACGGAGGAATATCATCAAAGGTGAATTTTGGTGAAGAGGCACCATTTGAAGAATAATAATTGTTAGTCACATAAGTTTCAATCATATCTTCATCAAGTACTTCTGGTTCCTCAACAGTGGGTTCAACTGTATGCTGTGTTTAAGATTGACCTATTTGTGCTTTATCAGTCATATAGAAATAAGGGTTATCATTTACAGATTCATCAGAGAGTTCTAGAAATAAGGGTTATCATTTACAGATTCATCAGAGAGTTCTTCAAAAGATTTAAAAGATTCGGATTTAGAACTGATATCATCTGTTATAGGGTGGACAGGAAGGGAGTGAGTGGTTTGGTTATGAGTTTGTTGGAGGAAAGTAGAAATATAATTTTTGATCATTATTTGAGGCTGTTTTGAAATATTTGGTGGTGGAAATTCTTGGGAAGGAGAAGATTGTGTTTGACGGACAACAGTAGGTTTAACCTTTTTTGAGGGCATAAATGGTTTTTTCTTTTGTTCCCATTTTTCAAGAGTGAAAAGAGTAGAGGTAGATCCTTGGTAATTGGAGGAATATAAGGGTCCTGATTAGGAATATTGTGCGTTTGAGAAGGATGAAGGATAATATGGTGTTGATGGTGGGTTTATAGGATTTGATTCAAAAGAAGCAAGTTGAGTTTTCAAGTTTTTGATTTCTTTTTCTTGAGCATCAAATGGTATTTTGTTTTGTAGATGATTCATGATATCATTGTGTAGGATTTTGATTCTCTGTCTACATGCTTGAAGAAGAGTGAGGAGAGTCAGAGTTTGTTGCTGTAGATTCCTTTCAATTCTTTCCTGACTTTGGTTAATCTTTTGTAACAGAGCATTTTGTTGTACTGCATTTTCTGAATAAAATTTAAGGTTGCTTCTGCTATTGAAAGAGGTTGCACTAATCCATCTGATCTCCTGGTGCTTGAATTCTTGATTTTCCAAGAATGAGTAGAGTGATCCTTTCCAAACGTTTCTAGCGGAGGAAACTCTTCCTGAGTATGAGGATGAAACATTGCTATAGGAAAATAAGATGGAGGTGGATTATCATTCCAGTCCCATTTCTTATGATATCTACTGCAATAATCATCATCATCCCATCCAATAGGAATTATGGGATCATCATTTCTGGGTGGTGTAGTGTATTTGACATAATAATCAAATTTACCTGATGGCTCTTCAAGTAATCCAACTTCTGGATCAATATCATAGAAAGCTTTATGTAACTTTCTTTGACTGCTTTGCTTGGATTTCTTCTTTGAAGGGAAGAATCATCATCAATATATGCTGCTAGACAACTGGAGCAAGAGCAAATATCCCAGGAAATATGTCTAGTATTATCTGTTCTGCTGTGTATTGACCTTCCATTTGAATCAAAAGCATAAATAGGAATATCTTTTTCTGCATATGCAAACTATATGGGAAAACTAGAGGGTCTTTTTGAAACAACTTCCCTTTTGAAGGCGATCTCAACATCTCCATTGTAACTTTTTTTTTTTTTTGAAAAAAGGTTCTGTAGATTGTGGTGAAGCAGAATTTTTATTTTCTTTGTGAGGTTGTTCATAACTTGTGATCCATGTTTCAGGGATGTGTTTAAGTAACTCCGAACGAAGAATTTGCCTGGGGACATAAGTACAACTGGGAACATGATCAGACTCCACATGAAGAAGTAAAGCATCGTCTGTTCCTTGAGATTGTGCAAAATCAAGGGAATCATTCTGTATTCTGTACACCATCTGATAATGAAGGGTGGCTGCATATGTGACAGAAGATGGTATAGCTTCAATAATTTGAACTTGGACTTTTAAGGTAGTAAGTAGTTGTGGATCAGATATGGACATATTGAAATTTGGAAACATTGTAACCAAAACAGTTCCAGCATTGAGACAGTTCCTATACAAGCATGCTGATACTCAGAGAAACGAGTATTCAATAAACAATTCTTGAAACTGTAGGAAGTCCTTTTCTTCCATGAAGAGTTAAGGCAAATCTAACATCTCCAACGTGGAGATGAGTATATCCTTCAAATAACTATACTCGTGGAAGATGAGAAGGTAATTCCAATATAACAAATTGTTCTTTCTCAATAGCGGAAAGAAGATGTTGATCAAACTTTGAGGTTTGAACAAATTTTTTGGCTTAGGACTTTTGGGAAGAAATAAGGCTACAGACAGTTTTAGTAATAGACAAGCGAGGTTTTTTGTAAGGGAAGTACGGATTTACAAGAGGTAGATCTGTGAGTGGAACTTTATCAAATTCAGAAAGATACGATATCTCATAGAGATATTCCATTTTAGAAGCATTAGATTTTCTAAAAGAAGTAGAAGAAGAAGATGACACATAAGATGATTTAGGCAAAGGAAAATGATTAAAGTTTTCTGAAAAAGACATAATTAAAAGATGTTATTTCTTAATTTCTTCCGGTACTTAGTAACATAAATTATCATGATATGGAGTGAAATAGCAACATGGCTCTGATACCAAACATGCAGAGTGAAAGCAATCTTACAGCAAATCACGGTATTTTAGCCCACACAACGCCTCAATAGGCTCAACAAAGGGCCTGACTTTTGTACTTGCTGCAAATTACTTTAACCCCGTACGGATAATATAGTCAGTAGAGCACATTCTAATGCAGAGTTCACCATGATGGTGCAACTGCAGAGCATACTTATGTTTCTACTCAGATCTTACTACATCACTCTAATCTATAATTACTTTGTACTTTCTGAAATTAAGTAGGAAATGGAAGGTTTTTAGAAGAACATTATGTATATAATACACACTGATTATTATTGATAACTTTCAATCATTTACAATGAAGGAAAGCTCTCCTTATATAGAGGAGAAGATCATCAAAAAGTACACACGAGACTCACGCGTTTCCGATATGATGGACACGCATCATTATTTTACAAAGATACTATAGATTTTTCTGACTCAATTTATCTTTCTTTTTAGAAAAGAAAGATTCAATAATTATTTATGAGATTTAAGGGCAAAATGTGATAACATAATCTGCTCCTGCACACGTGTGTGTACTTGATTGATCATCATATGCATAACTATATGCAGAAGGGCAAGCATTCTTGAACAATTGAGAGTAGTTCGTAGGCGGGCATGTCTCCGGCTTTGAGTGATCGCCGGTGCAACAATATTCCGGTTTGTTAAAGGCGGCGCAAGCACTTTTGCACGCGACTACTTCGCCGGAAACAATCACTTGCAGCTCTGATGGGCAGCTCTTGTTCAGGTCAGACACGCAACCGGCGTATTGGCATTCACCGGAGCCGCCAGAGGGCCGCACTCCGAGTGGCAGATTGTAGCCATCGACAAGGCTTACGTCGTAAAAATCTTTCTCAGCATTGCTATTTGCCAGGGTGAATTCCACCAAGCTTGCAGGGGGTACCGCTCCTCCGGTGCATTTCAATCCGCCACCACAGTCGGCGGTGGCGCATTTGCCGTTGCCGTTGGCATCGAAGCTGCAGCCAGTTCTGGCCCAGAAGCGGCCGGACCAACCGGGTGGGGCTGGAATTTGCTTGGATTCCCCGGGGGCTAATGCAAATCCTCCGTCTCCAAGAACGGGTGCGCCGTTGCCGGATAGTGTTCCCGGCCAGATTGTTTTACTGCAACTGCTTTGGAGGGTAAACACCGTGGCTGAAATAATTCGACTCCCTGAAATGTATGATACAAAAAAATATTATGAACAAATTCTTACCTAATCATTGAACGGGAAACCGAAAATTATTAGGAACGGAGTCGAGCTTTTTTTTACCTATGAAGAATTGGGCGATGAGCAGAGCGCAGAGTTTTATCAAACTTGCCATTTGCTTCTTCGATGTAAAGAAAACAAAGAATCATAGATTTGTCTGATAGAAGCTGCCTATTTATAACATAGTACCTTACCCTTTGTAAGCTTTGATTTTACCTTCGTTTATTCAAATGAATTTGTTGTTTATTTCGAATATGAGAAAATCAATTTGTCCCACAAATCTTGAGTTAAATTATACACGTGGGATCACCATGAATTGCTAATTATTAATATCACAAATAAAATTAATTATTCACCAAAATAATTAATTGTTTTTATTTTCTTTTGAATTACCTCATACATACATTGAAGAAAAATTGTATTTAATTGCTAATGTGATAAAAGGTGTAAGCATATTTTTTGAGAATTCCTTAATTTCAATTATGTAATTGTAACTCTATTGTTTGTTTGGTAAAAATTAAATAAGCAGAATTGTATTCTTTTAAGCAGCCAAAGGTGGAGACTTGTATATAAATAAAATTAAATTTCTGAAAGTTTTTTTTTAAAAATTATTTATTTGATCTTATTCGGAATTCTTTTAAATCAACAAACAATTGTTTCTAATAGTGTTCTTTTTTGTAGTTCATGGGATCACACAGTGCCACATGCTCGTCCCCTCTTATCCATAATATTTTAGTGTAAAAAGTAAGGGGCTATTCTATTTGTGTTTCAAATTTGTATTTTGAGTTTTAAAATCATTTTGGATTTTGTGTTTTTAGTGTCCATTTTGAGATTGTTGAAAATGTGTTATTTTTGGCATTTTGACAAATTATTTTTAAAATACCCAAAACGCGTTTTGAAAATTTTGATTTGATTATTACTGAAAACACTTAAAACGACAAACTTATTTTCAAAAATGCATTTTCGAAAATAGGAAATAGAATGTGTTTTTACTCTTTTGAAAAATCGAAAACGGAAAACAACCGAAAACAGAAAACGACTTGAAAACAGTAAAGAGAACGCGTCCTTAAGTTTTAGCTATGTAGTTTGAATTCTAAAATAATTCATTATCAATTTAGACTACTAGTCTAAAAAAACTAGTATGAAGTGTGAAAAGATGAAAAAATAAAATTGACGTCCAAAATTCAAATTAAGATGACGTCTGTGCAACAATTTTTTTGGTTAACTCGAGAACATTGCAATACGCGATATAATTCATGTCTCAAAGTCCTTTCAGACATTAAGGGTCTGTTTGATTGCAAAAATGGAATTGGATGGAAAGAAAATGAATTATAGGAAATCTAATTGTCTAGAACTTATTTTACCGGGAATCGACAATTAATTATATTTGATTGGTATAATTTTTCATTTGAAATATATTGAAATTTTGATTTTTTGGGTGTTCGTTTGACTTTGTTTTCCATGAAAATTATCTACAAAAAGGATATAATTTGTTATAATTGAGGATATAATTTATTTCTATTGCCAAAAAATTTAAAACAAAAATGTTGACTAGAAATTTTTTTTTTCCCACCAAACCCATGGGAAAAGTTTTTCCTCAAAAACCAAAAAATGTGGAAAATCAATTCCATGGAAATTTAATCAATCAAACATGCAAAAATGTGGAAATGAATTTTAATTTCCATTTTTCATGATGAAGAAAGAGCAATCAAATAGGGCTAAGGTTTTTGCACCAATAAAGTTGGTTATCCATACTCAAAAAGAAGTAAGACAGACTTTTGCATTTACCAAAGAACGAATTGCATTAAGATCATCCAAAAACCAATAAAACTTCAAAGCCAAATACCATTTCATGACTTGCACTACAACAAAAATTACATAAATTACATTTGTTCGACGTGACAATAGGAGCACCTCAACTATTTTGTCACAACGGCAAGGTAACTTTTTGTGTGTTTCAACTTAGTTACCTAATTTGGAAAAATTTCAATCTATCACCTAATTTATTTTATCATATTAATCACTCAAACCCATCAAATGTAATGAAGCAAATGGAATGCACTATTTGCAAACATAAATTAATTATTTCAACAAAAATGACATCAAGTCATCGAAGACGAAACAAATTAGAGATTAAAAAATTGAAAATACATTTTTCTTTTAAATGAAATAAGTTCAAACAAAGAAAAGTAAACGACTATCCAAATTAACAATAACTCCTTGGAAAAAGGTTATGAATTCTCAAAATATATAACTTTCAATAATTAATAGTGCTGTGGACAAAGGTAATGACTTCTTGAATAAAAAAATAAATAAAAGAAAGAAAGACTTGACTTAAACCCCACCCATCCCTCCAATTGATTTGTATTTCTAGAAAAAATTCTCCGAAAGTCTATGTACTTCAGGAAAAGTAATATTGGACGGCACGAGATATATAGTTAATAAACGAGCAGTACTTGTGCATATATTGTTGAAATTACTGTTTAAGATTGATCGAATACAAAATGTAACTTTTAATTTTACATAAACATAAATGCTTGCATTTTGGGTAAAAAATACAATCACTCAACTTACAACAAAGCTCCATGTCACCCAGTGAACTTTATTTTATTTCAAAGTGATCCCTACGAAATTGCATTTTTGCTTTCTGCTAAATTATTATATTTAATAAATGAATACATGACACAGAAGACCTCCACCTTGGTGCCATGTCCGATCATCATTCACCATTCAATGAAATTATGCACATGTACATGTTAGGTTTTGATATAGACATACCTATATGTAAGGAGCTTGTAAAATATAATACTTAAATGATATATACCTTATTATCACATTGTTTGACACACTAGTTAAAGCATTCAGATATGTAGATAAGAATTATTCGTCATAATCTAGAGGCACAAAATGCCTTGAAACCATTTTTTATTGCAATTATCTAGTTAGAAGAGATTTCCTTCTTAATTTAGACATTTTTCCTTAATAAACTGCTCTTAGAAATGAACCTGGAAACATATGAGAAAATAAATGTCATACCTGTTGAATAATGAGTTCCTATTGATAACATGGCTTGGAAAAAAGTTTGGAAAAAGAGAGAGAAAGACTTGACTTCATCACTTGGAAAAAAGTTTGGAAAAAGAGAGAGAGAGACTTGATTTCATCACCTGGAAAAAAGTTTGGAAAAAGAGAGAGAAAGACTTGACTTCATCACCAATTGATCTTTAATTTCATAATAGAATTCTCCAAAAATTTATATACTTTGAGCCCAATTACACGCTTACATTTTGGGTAAAAAACACCAAGAGTCACTCAACTTATGGTGAGGTTTAATGTCAGCTAGTGAACTTTATTTCGTTTCAGAGGCGGTCATTGAAATTTGGTTTTGGTTTCGTCATAGTTAAAGAAATGCGTGACACGGAAGACCTTTACATTGGCATTGTAAGATTGCAATTCGCCATATCACACATTTCACTTTTAAAAACTAACCGAATTTGAACAAGTGACTAAACTAAAACAAACGTGAACTTAAATGAGTAAATTGAAACAAAAATAAAGTTTGTTGATTAACATGAAACTTCCCTGTATGGTATTGTATGGATCAAGCAAAATTTTGGTTCAAGTTTAATGAAATTGTGCACATGTTAGGTTTCAATGGAAAAACTAGACCATCCCTACAAGCTAGGGGGGTCAATGTTGAAGATATTTATTTAAATGATATATTTTACCCTTTCTAATTGTTTAAACTTTTAAATTAGGTGATTTGACACCCAAGACAAGTCATTCAAATATCTATGAAATTAGTAGTCATCAATATATTCAAATGCCCCTACTTGGTACCAATTTCTTTGGAAAAATATTATTTTAAATAGTATTTTTTTGAAGAATGCGTGATAAAAATTAGGAAAAAAATTTCAAATTTACTTTTAGAATATTTTATTGTGCGAATGTGTGGTTAAAAATGAGTATTTAGAAAAAAAGAATTTTGAAAGAATGGAAGACAAACATGCGCTTATTTTGCGCCCGTTTGAAACCCATTTTTTTGCCAAATTCTCATTTTGCTACAGTGTTCTCCTGCATTTTTCAGACAAATGATTGACATAGCAGTCAGAGTGAAAGAAGAGATGATAGAGTCGTTGTAATAATTTGACAAATTTGCCCTCTGATGTACTGTCAATATTTACGTTTTTGCCCTCCATCAATTGCGATAATGTTTGAAGGAAACAAACAATGACTTCAAGGGCAAAATTGGAATTTATAGAATATGAAAATTTGACTTCAATTGCAACGTCTCTTTATGTGCAGGAAATGTCAGATAATTCATTGCATTTTCAGACATGCGGTCCCGCATTTGGCGGAAAATTGTTGGAAAAGTATTGTATAAAAATGAGAATTTATTATAGTTCTCTAGTTTGAAGAAATTCTTCTGATCTTGTAATTTAGACATTTTTTCCTCGATAAAATCCTCAAAAATTATGAGCCGCTAACAGATGAGAAAATAAATATGTCAAACTTGTTAAATCAATTAATTTCAAATCGATGGCTTGAAAATGAGTTTGGACTTTTTTTGTAATAAAAAAAATAATGAAGACTTGACTTCATCACTACTGATTTTAGTTTTTATTTATGGAATAGAATCTCACATAAATTTGCAGTTGAGTTCCAAATTATAAGTTTACACAATAATTTTATATATCATAGTTACTAGGCATGTCACGCGGATCAAAGTCATTGATCGAGATTTTCATCATAAAGTTTTGGCACCAATTAGTGTCTTGAGATGTTAAATAAGCTCTACAATTGATGCGAAAAAAGTAAAGAGGCAAGACTCAGAAGGTTGAAACGGTTGTGAGAAAAGCAAAAATTCTTAATTATTCTCAATCAAAGACGTAGACAAACCCACGATAACTAATATGGTCACCTGGTTTGAAGTTGAATTATTTTAGGTTGTAATTGAGTACATTATGTGCCCTTCACCATTGCAGGCCAACAAAAGAATATAGTTATGCAAAGTTGATGATAATAAACCTCTTGACAATCCATTAGAATCCTTCTGGCTTTGCTTGTATTGGAGAGCTTGGTAACGAGAACATATATCATTGCTTTGGATCGAACCTCCACAATTATATCGTTTATGTCCTCTCTCCCTTTTACTTATTACTTTTATGTGTGCTTATTATTTAAATTAATCTATTCAGTCTTTACTTACTTGAATTTAGATTAAATCTTCGAAAAAGTTTTAAAAACCAATTCACCCCCACTTGGTTAGTTATGCTTGGGCTATCAATTGATATCAGAGCAACGTGCTCAACACATTTTCCATGGGTTGTAATTGAACTTTGTGCCTATGATGGTGATTTTTTTCATCAAACTCATGGGAAAAGTTCTTTCTCAAAAACAAAGAAAATATGGAAAATCAATTACATGAAAAATTTAGTTAATCAAACATGCGAAAAGGTGAAAATGAATTTTAATTTCCATCTTGCATGATAAAGAAAGAGCAATCAAACAGGGTCTAAGGTTTTTGCGACACCAATCAAGTTGGTTATCCATACTCAAAATGAAGTAAGACAGGCTTTTGCATTTACCAAAAAACGAATTGCATTAAGATCATCCAAAAACCAATAAAACTTCAAAGCCAAATACCATTTCATGAATTTCGCTACAACAAAAATTACATTTGTTCGAGGTGACAATAGGAGCACCTCAACTATTTTGTCACAACGGCAAGGTAACTTTTTTGTGTGTTTCAACTTAGTTACCTAATTTAGAAAAATTTCAATCTCTCACCTAATTTAACGTATCATATTAATCACTCAAACCCATCAAATGTAATGAAGCATATGGAATGCACTATTCGCAAACATAAATTAATTACTTCAACAAAAAATGATATCAAGTCATCCAAGACGAAACAAATTAGAGATTACAAAATTGAAAATACATTTTTCTTTTAAACAAGAAATAAGTTCAAACAAAGAAAAGTCACTAAAACGACTATCCAAATTAACAATAACTCCTTGGAAAAAGGTTATGAATTCTCAAAATCTATAACTTTCAATAATTAATAGTGTTGTGGACAAAGGTAATGACTTCTTGAATAAAAAAAAAAAAGGAAAACAAAGAAAGACTTGACTTAAACCCCATCAATCTCTCCAATTGATATGTACTTCTAGAAAAGATTCTTCGAAAGTCTATGTACTTCAGGAAACATAGAGATATATAGTTAATAAACGAGTAGTAGTTGTGAATATATTGTTGAAATTAATGTTTGAGTTTGACCGAATACAAAATGTTGCTTTTAATTTTACATAAACATAAATGCTTACATTTTGGGTAAAAAATACAATCACTCAACTTACAACAAAGCTCTATGTCACCCAATGAAATTTATTTTATTTCAAAGTGATCCCTAAGAAATTGCATTTTTGCTCTCAGCTAAATTATTACGTTTAATAAAGGAATACATGACACAGAAGACTCATCATTCACCATTCAATGAAATTATGCACATGTACATGTTAGGTTTTGATAAAAAAAAAAATATGGACATACCTATATGTAAGGAGCTTGTAGAAGATAATACTTAAATGATATATATCTTATTATCACATTGTTTGACACACTAGTCAAATCATTCAAATAGTATAGAACCCAGCGTTAGGGTATATACTATATACTGATGGTCGTGGAAGGAGGGAATTCCTTAACAACGATAGTATAGAATCTGACGTTGGAGATGATTGTTCTGTTTTCTTTGCAGTTGGCGGGGTAGGGTAGGATGGAAGGGGAGAGGGAGGGGAATGGGAATGGGAATGGGAGGAAGATGATGAATAGTTCTCTTTTGTCTTCCATTTTTTTAATTGTGTTAAGTTACAATGGCAAAGTTGCTATTTTATCATTTTTAAAATTGGTCAAAATCAACTTCTCTAGTCAATTAACGGTCACCGTCCATTTGTCATTGCGCTATAACAAAGTAAAAGGTTTGGGATCTCTGGTGGTATAAACTAAAGGTTAAAGTAAAGTCTGCTATAAGCCGAAAGGTTTGGGACCGTTGCTACAATTTTCCCTTAAATCAATGACTTCCTATCACTATTCTAAAATGCGTAATATGTTGCGATGCGTGCAGGCCAAACTATGGGTTATGTGAGTTTAGGTTAGGCATAGACGTAAAAAAAAAACGTAAAAGACGGTTTTTTATTTTAATATCATTTTAATTTTTATCAATTAAGAAAATATTTAATAATTAAATACCTATCAAATATTTAAAATAGATTTATAG
>CAIGRS010221926.1:0-11295 GCA_903798395.1 Fraxinus floribunda | reverse complement strand
CAATATTATGGATCAAGCAAATTGGGAATCAATAATTTTAATTCAGAGAGCAGGCAAGAATTATTACCTTAAATACAACAAATCACATAAAAAGTAATACTTCCCCCACGAAAATGAATTCAATTCAATAAAAAGTAAAATTCAATATAACAAATTATTACCTAAAAGTCTCAATTCAGAGAGCAGGCAAGAATTGCAATCAGTTATCGCAGGCACGGAATGTGGTGATACTACCCCCATGGAGATGCATGGGCTGAAATGAGGATGGGCCAATATGATCCCGGATATGGCGGACATAAGCACCAGTAACGGGAATGACTCGACGGGTGGCAGAAAGAAGGCAATGACGCGGTGGAACAGAACCAGATGCTGGTGGAGCCGTGGATGTCGCGACTCGCCTGGTGGGTAAATGGAGGCGGCAGGTGACGAAGAATACTATATCGGAGTCGTAACAGTTCGATTGAGTTGGCGGCGTTGAGTTTTTGGGTCGAGTGTGAGCCAGGCGCTGTCGCCGGCGGGGTTGTGTTTGTAGACAAAGCAAGATTTTTCTCTACACTATTCAAGAAACGTTCAAAATAAAGTGTACAAACGAGCGTGTAGTTTGCTAGTGAGTAAATTTAATGAATATCACTTTGACTTTAAGAGCACGTTTGGTACGGTTTAAAATTCAATTAAAATTAAAAATATGATCGTTATTAGGTCCACCCGTCTAATAAAAGTCAACAATAATGACTATATTTTCAATTTTAATCTGATTTTAATTTCTACCACACACCCTCTAAAATTGTTACTAATTACTCACTAAACTTTTAAAGAGTTATTCAATACTCACTCATCTTTTCATATGGTTATCCACCCACCACTCTTTTAACACTCGTATAGATGGAAAATTACACGTGGATAACAGAAATTCTACGTGGCGTATTGATGGCATTAATTATGTTTAAATCACCAAAAAGAACTAAACAAACACGCATTTATATTATTAACCCAAATCAAAATCCCTAAGCCAGAACCCCCAATCCTCTAAAGTTGCCCAAATGTTCGACTTTCGGGGCAAGTTTTCGAGTCAAAACGAGGTCGGAGTGGTGGTGCTATTGTGGCAACGAACAAGTTAATGAGGAAGAATGGGTAGAGCGATGAGAGGCATTTTTGCTACTGGTTTGGTCAATGTATTAAGGATTTTCACTGAAATGGTCCAAGAAAACTAGTTCTTCTTAATCAACATGTGCATGTCAAAATGGGTGGAACAACTTCTTTGCATTTGGGAATCATCGCACCAGCAATTTATAGGGATTTTTGTCTATTAACTACAAATTTCAAATGGCAAGAGAAGGCGTAGCAGAAGAAGAAGCCCGTACAGAGCAACCACAACAAATATGAAGATAGCTTGGGTCTTGGCTTTGATCAATGAAGAGTGGAGCAACTTAGTAGAATAGCTTGTTTGTTGTAGTTCGTATGGTTGTAATAATTGTAACTTGGCTTTATGAACTTTGTATTATTCAGAATACATTGAATGAATGAATCAACTTCCTAGGTGCATGATGTTTTCTTATTTTGGACTGGGTTTGATAATTTTGAGATTTGGACAGTAATGTGTGTGAATTAGAAGTTGTTTTTTTGGTTATTGGAGAATGTGATTGCATAACTGTGACGCACTAGATTGAATTGAATAAATCTAATGCACTTGCTTGTGCATCATATTGCTATAAAGTTTTAAGAAGCTACCGATTGAGGTGCATAAATCTGGTGCATTAGCAGATTGAACAAGTGCATAAAATTGCTTGGAACTTTTAAGAAGCTGTTGAGAATTCAGCTTGTGTTGCATCAGATTGGAGTGGAAACTTTTTCCCCCACCATTAAGCTATGCACTTAAAGCTTCCCAACTAAAAACTAAGCTATGTAGAGATCAATTTAGTTGTACCGAAAGAAAGATCAGATTAATAGCTAAATCTCAGCTGTATTTCCAATCAGACAATAAAAACTTCACAACAAACGGAGAATTCTTAAAATGTATGACTAATGTACCTGATACACCACAAGCTGTTGATTTATTAACTGTTGAGAATTCAAAAAATAAAATAAAATATGACTAATATAAACTACTGAAAAATAACCATTCATTGAAAAAACATTTATCCAAAAACCATTCATTCTTAAAACATTCATTCAATCTGATGCACCAACCTGAGGTGCATCAGTTAAGCTGATGCTCGAAATCAAGTACTTATGCACCAGCACCAAGAATCAGGTGCTAATGCCATAGAAGCAGGTGTATCCGCATCCAGAATCAGGTGCATTAGGTGCTATTTCATAAGCTTATCAAGTACATTATTATGTACATTTCTAGAATATAAACTATTGGAATAAAATAAACTCATTGGATGTTGGCTAAACTACAGGTTCATTCATTTATTCATTCTCAAAATTAAGAACATAAGCTAATAGATTGTTGGAATAAAACCATTCATCAAAAAAACATTCATCCATGATGGCTAAACTACAGTTCAAAAACATTCTCTGACCACTCTAATACATAAACTACAACAAAAAAACATTCAAAACATAGTTCACCGTAAAAAACTTCCATGACGACCCTAAACCACGGCCATTTAGAACATAGGTTGCCAATCAAAAATAAATTCTACTAAGTTGCTTCACTCTTCCTTGCCCTGGATGTGTGGAAGGAACTTAACCTCTGACCACTCTTATGTGCTTTACCCTGTCAGCCCTCTTTCTTGTATTTTCTTGGGCTTCTAAGACCAAAAAATCGCCAACCATGTTGGATAGTGAAATATTTTCAGTTTGCCTTACTGCAGTAGGTAAAGGACCATTGTTGTTATATTGTGCATAACTTGTCACCCCGAATCCAGGTGTGGGCCTGAAAATGTATCCATCTATTGGAGGATTTTGTTGCACTTCACTTGTTGAATTCTTATTTACTTTTCGAGGTACCAGCTTTGCCTATGTTAGAAAAATTGGTTAAGACTCATAAATACGAAATCAATGGAAATCAGCCTCACGCAAAACCATAAAAACTACCCTTGAAATTTGACTTTTAACTTGGCTAGATCTATCTTCATTTGTATGATTACAATCAATTCCATCCCAATCCTGAAATCAGGAAACATAGTTAAAAACTTAATTTCAACTAAATAACTTTAGAACATGCTATAGTAAGGAAAAAAAATGGTACATCTGCCTTATCATGGTGACGTTTTTTATGGTCAGTTAAACCACATACACCGCAAGTCATTTTCACCGTGCCTTTTTTCTTCATTCTTGAAGTAGAGCTGGAACGAGTGATTACATCTTCCTCTAGTTGCCTTCTTTCCTTTTCTGCTTCCTTCCCCTCTTTGCCACAACCCAACTCGGTGGTTGTAAATGGAGAGTATTTACTTCTGGTCACAATTTCTTACCGTTAATTGGATTGACAATGTTTTCATAGCATTGTAGATAGGTTTGCACTGTATAGCACTCATGCACATACTTTGTAGGATTATCTCATCTATCTAGCATAACAGCAATCCCATGCCCATATGGAATCCCCGTCAAATCCCATCTCCTACATGCACATGTTATGCTTGACAAATCAACCACATCTTTCCCAGTAGGACATTTCACATAAAATTGCGGCCCCCAAACTATTCTACTTCACACACTTCAGTTATTTCCATAGATTTAGCTATTTTTTATTGGATCTCATGACACAAAGGTCCTCTGGCTCTTCTCATTTTATCCCTCCTTGATTGTATTCTCTTCATGCAGCTAATATGCATGTCAATTAACATAGTCAAAATTGATTTCTCCCTATCTTCTAACACTACTACCTTAGTTGAGAAATGAGACTTACTCCATTTACGTGGATCCTTTTTCATTAACCACTCATATACCCATGTACTCTCATTCACAAGTTCATCCATCCAAAACTTCCAATCACGTACAATAGTTGACTTTGCAACTTTCCATAAGTAGCATTTAAATGCCAAACTCTTAAAAGCAACCCTAAAGAAATTTGTATACATGTGCCTCACACAAAACCTATGTTCAGCATTAGGGTATAAATCCTCGATAACCTTTTGTAGCCTATTGGTCATAAAAGTCCATTCATTGCTATTCAAATGCTTAAATCTTCACCCAAATGACTAACAAACCATCTCCAACTCCTAGCATTCTCGGTCTCCACTATTGCATATGCTACTGGGTAAATACAATCATTGGCATCTAGTGCCAATGCAACAAGCAACCGTCCACCAAAATTTCTTTTCAAAAAACGTACATCTAAGTCTAAAAGTTGCCTACAACCACTCATAAAACCTCTCTTGCAAGCTTCTAAACATATATAAATCCTTTGAAACTTAGACTCATGTATGGTAACCATACATGTAGATCCTGGATTGCTTCTCAAAGTCTCATGAGCAAAAGACCAAAGCAAGCCAAACTGGTGTTCATTAGATCCCTCAATCAATATCCTCGTGTGTCTTCTACCCTGTTATGCAGTAACTCTATTGATTAGTAATTTCAAGTCATCTCCCACAGCCGTAATAATGAGTCCTGACTTCCAATCAGGGGCAACCTTGAAAGTCTCTAAGTACTTCTCAACAATATACTTAGACGTACAATGCATATTTGTTCTATCTCGTATGCATGTGTGCTGCGAAGTGAATGTATTAATTTGCACGCAGCCTTTCTTCTTATTCTATGAAGCCCAAATCTTCCACTTGCAATTCATTTTTTGCACACTCCATGTGCTCTCTTATCATCATTCACCTTAAACTTCAAATTATACCTAGTGACAACGCCATGATGTCTAACTACTTTCTTAAATTCTTCTATATCCTTAAACTCTTTTCTAACCTCTAGTCGTGGATTAAACTTCTCCATATCAGCAGCATAAGTGGGAAAATGATAATTATTTTTCTCACCTGAAGAATGATTAGTGTGCAACTCCTCCTCAGAATATGCATAATATGGATCATTCAATTTCGAGCCATCATCTTCACTAGCTGTTCGAAATTTAAGGTCTGCATTCAGACCAACCACAACGCTTTTCGATGCATTTCTCTGATAACGAAAACCACAATCGTCCACATCATCCTCCTAGTCATTTAACTGGTACTAAAGTGGTACCAAATATTTACCTTCATTGTTCGTCACTGGAATGCAAAAAGACTAGGATTAATGTTTGTTACATCTAAAAGATTGGGGTTAAGGTATTGTAACAAAAATATGGCTAGGGTTTCAGTGAATCCGATTAATATATTGCCTATTTCAAAACATTCAATTTAGAATCATTTAGATAAACATCAAATTTTTTATTATTTTTTACTTCATGCCCATAAGGAAACAAAACATGTTCAACAAAATAATATAAAAATTTACCTTCTTTTGGTCTTTCTTGCTCAACTTCAAACAATGCATCTTCCATCTAATTATTGTCCATATGAGGTTCTTGTGGGTCAACTATGCCCTCCATTATGCAGACAAGAGAAGAATTCCCAAGCCTAATACGTTGATTTAAGGGGGGATTTTGAAAAATTGATAGGAGTTTTTCTTAATTTTCCCTTCCAGTGAAGAAATGTCATGAAAATAGGTAGAGGCATGATTTTAAGAGAATATATGTCATGGGTTTAATTCCAGGCTGTCAAGATTTAATGGAGAAAGTTTGCCACGTTTGATTACCATTATTCACATGTAATTTTCTGTTTATTTGGAGAGATGAGAGTTAAATGAGTGATGGATGGATAATTATATGTAAAGATGAGTGATTATTTGGTAACTCGTTAAAGATGAGTGAGTAAGTATTAACAATTATAAAGTTCAATGATGATTGATTAAATTTACTCGTTTGTTAATAGTCTCCTTTTAATTAATTTTAGAAAATGTGCCATTTGGCATTGCTTTTATTTTTGTTTTTGGTTTTATTGTCCCTATTCCACCTTCCTGAATCATATTATATCTCCATCTTTACTGGCGGATTGAAGGAGGAAATCAGATCTATGGTGAAAATTATCAAGCCCACATCTTCTCTCAAGCCCTTGAAATAGCCCTCTTACAAGAAAACACTATACTAGCCTTAAACAAAACCTCCAAAAACTTTACCAAACTCAGTTATCCCTCTAAATGGCCTAACCTACTACAAAAACCAGCCAAAACCAGCCAAAAAAACACTCCCACCAATTGCACTAAACAACCTTAAAGAACCCAAACCAACCCTTTGAGATTCAAAACTATCACTCCCATGGATATAAAAACCAATAGGAACCAGGGATTATGTTTCAAATGTGATGAAAAATACACCCCTAGACATGTATGTAAAAACAGAATGTTAAACTTCATGTTGGTGGATGATGAAGTAGAAAGGAAGTATGAAGAAGACGAGAAAACTGCTAAGCAAAGTGAAGGGGAATGGGATGAAGAAATTATAGAAATCTCCATTAATGCCCTATCAGGCAATCTGAAACCAAAAACCATCAAAATCCCAGGCCAAGTAAAGATAAGGAATGTGTCAACTTTCATTGATAATGGCAGCACCCATAGCTTTATTGATGAGAAATTAGTGAGGGATTCGAAGTGTAAACAGAACTAACTTAATCCGTAACAGTTATTGTAGCCAATGGAGACAAGTTACATAGTACTGCCATCTATAATCCCCTTATTTGAAGTCTTGTAAGGGATGGAATGTCAATTCTAGCCGAGGGTGTTGAGGTTAATGGGAAGTGATATAGTGTTGGGGGTAGACTAGCTTAGTCATTCAATCCCGTGGTGTTTGATTTCCAACGAGGTAGCATCAAATTCTCTTACCAAGGGATGGAAGTGGAGTTGAAGAGTACAATCATAAATGAAGAACTTTTGATGATGGAAGAAAGGCAGACGAATCAGTAGATTCGCAGGCAACCTTATGGAATTATGTCATGGGCTAACTTGGTATATATTGGCCCATTTACTTTTATCTAGCTGGGCTTGTTTTATGGTGGGCTAGCCCAAAGCCCTTTATTGTTTTGGTCTATATAGGTTGTATTGAAACTTTGTAAATGGGGAATTAATGAATTGAATTGTTGGCTTGCAGCCGTATTCTCCCATCTTCCTCTCCGTCTCCTTCTTCTCTATTCTTCTTTTACCATTTTGTTCTCCCTCTTCTTCTTCCATTTTGCTGTCTTCTTCATTGGTTCTCCTGCTGGCTCTTTTTCTTCTCGGTTGTTCTTCTTCTCATCTTCACTGAATCTCCATTCTTCCCCTTCTTCACCATTCTCTGCATTTCAGTTTCTCTTTTTCTGTGTATATTTTGTTGTTTTGGTGTAATTTCAACTTAATTAATACAATGTCAGCTGGGTTATTGAATCCCAGTTTAGTATATTAAATTGTTGGTGTTGATTTTGATTAAGTTCAGTTAGTTTTGGTTGAAGTTGAGCTCCAATCATCACTAATGGTATCAGAGTAGCTACGTGAATTGGGTATAGCAGAAACTAGAAACAAATCAAATGAGGAGCACTTTAAGGGATTGGACAAGGAAATATCAAATTCTGGAGTGGTCTTTAAAACAAATGACCAGATGCTACAGGGTGTTTGTACTAGACAAGACCAAATGGAACAAATGATGGGAGAGATGAAGGCTACACAAGAGTCTATGGTATTGATACTAGCTTAGTTAATTGGGAATAATGCTGATGGTAAAGAAAAACAAGTAGAAGGAAATGGGTCACCATCTCAAACTAGTGGGGGTATCCTTAGAAAAAATTAATTCATTCTGGTATCTCCAGAGGAAACAGAGAGGTTAGGATGGTTACAAAACTACCCAAGATAGACTTCCCTTATTTTAATGGAGAAGGTCCTAGAGAATGGTTAAAGGAAGCCCAAAAATATTTCCAGATACCTCAAGTAGCTAATGAAATGAGGGTGGGAATAGCTGAGATGTATTTGAAAGGGAAAGCGTACATATGGTTTTATGGCTTCATCTTCAACCATCCCAATGCTGATTGGGACATGTTTTCAAGTGAAGTTTGTAGACGATTTGCTGAAAATAATGCTGACGAAGAAGACATGGAAATGGAAACTGAGAAAATTGGAGATCCAACTCTTAGTAGTGGTATTTATCATGAAAATGAGACTGAAGTTATAATTACACCGAAGGTTGAGGGGGAAAGTAATGGGGATGTGGTTTTTTCTAGGGAAGCTCCACTTGAACGACTACTGGAGTACAATAGAGATGAAGTTCTGAAGGCAAAAGCTAAAACAAAGGCTAATGCAACAGTAATTTGTGATCCTTTCCCTTTTACGGCTAAAACTATTATTAAGGCTAAGCTAGATTTGGCTATTTGCATCACTAAGGGAATCCCTCAGTATGACATGGTTCTTGTCAAGGCTGCTCTCAACAAGAAGTCAAAAACTCAACTCATAGGTCTAAATTGTCATGGAATTATCAAGCCTGGGAAGTGTAAGATTGGAATTATGCCCGAATACATTCACAAACCAGGACATATTGGAATTATCTTACGATCTGGCACACTAACTTATGAAGCGATTTTTCAAACTACTGCCGTCAGCTTTAGACAGTCAACATGTGTCGAAATTGGTGGGGGCACTTTCAATGGAACGAAATTTATTTATAGCATAGAAAAGTTCCTTGCCAATCCTCAAACAAAAAGCCAATTGGTGCTTCCATTGAGAGTTGTAAGCATCACATATGGCAAGCTCTAAGAGCTTTATCTACATCGTTATATTATCTAGATGATTAGTGTATATCGCTGGCAAGATGGGGCTATTGTAGCAAATAATCCTACTAATTTTACTATACGAGAAGCACAACTATTGTGGCCTTATGCTAAAATTGATTGCTTAGTTTCAATTGGGTGAGGGTCCATTCCAACCAAAGTTCATGAGGGTGGTTGGCATTATTTAGACACTAGACAAGTTTTGATTAGGAATGCGTTGTGTTGACCGTGTGGAGGAAGCTCTGAGCGCATTGCTTCCTATGCTGCTTAGTGTACAATATTTTCAATTCAGTCTTGTTGCTGATCACTGTAGTATGGAACTGGATGAAACGGATCCAATAGTTTGGCTAAAGCTAGAGGATGCTTCAGACATGTACGCAGTTCAAAATCAAGTCCAAAAAGATGAAATGAATTAGGCATATGCCCCCTTGCATTACCTACTTAATCTAAGGGTGGTGAAGAGAATGGGACAGCTACTAACAACATACAAATAAGACATCCCAACTTTGAACCTTGAGGACAAGGTTAATTTAAGGAGAAGTGATGTCATGGGCTAACTTGGTTAACTTGGTATATATTGGCCCATTTACTTTTATCTAGTTGGGCTTGTTTTATGGTAGGCTAGACCAAAGCCCTTTATTGTTTTGATCTATATAGGTTGTATTGAAACTTTGTAAACGGGGAATTGATTAATTGAACTGTTGGCATGCAGCCATGTACTCCCATCTCCTTCCCCATCTCCTTCTTGTTGTTTCTTCTCATGCCTTTCTTTCTCCTTCTTCTCTGTTCTTCTTTCACCATTTTGTTCTTCCTCTTCTTCTTCCCTTTTGCTTCTTCTTCACTGGTTCTCATGTTTCCTCTTTTTCTTCTCGGTTGTTCTTCTTCTCATCTTCACTTAATCTCCCTTCTTCCCCTTCTTCACCATTGTCTACATTTCAGTTTTCTTTTTTGTTTATATTTTGCTATTTTGGTGTAATTTCAACTCAATCAATACAATGGCAGTTGGGTTATTGAATCCCAATTTAGTATATTAAAATGTTGGTGTTGATTTTGATTAAGTTCAGTTAGTTTTGGTTGAAGTTGAGCTCAAACCCTTACAGTCGCGGTGGAACGGAACTAGATGGTGGTGGAGCTCTAGATGTCGCAACTCGCCTGGTGGGTAAATGGAGGCGGCGGGTGACGAAGAATACTATATCGGAGTTGTACAGTTCGATTGAGTTGGTGGCGTTGAGTTTATGGGTCGAGTGTGATGCGGGTTGTGTTTGTCGACAAAGCAAGATTTTCTCTAACTATTCAAGAAACGTTCAAAATAAGTACACAAAAAAGAGCGTGTAGTTTGCTAATAGTCTCCTAATAATTAATTTTAGAAAATGTGCCGTTTGGCATTGCTTTTATTTTTGTTTTTGCTTTTATTGCCCCGGAGAAAAGTTTTTTAAGAGAGTTATCATTATTATTATTTTTATTTGAAAGCCAATTTTGTTAAAAAGTTTCCTATTCCATTTCAAAAGCGTTTTTAAAGAAAGTCGTCTTAGATAAACTTCTAAAACTTTTGTAAGTAGAAAAATGTTGTGAAAAGAGAGAAAATAAGAAAAGGGAATAAAAGTCAATTGACTCCATACATTTATAGAGCAGAATTGGGGATACAATGATAATAATTTCTAAGATTGTAGGGATACAATTGTCATTCACTAATAAGTTTACCATTCACAATACTGTATATTATTACACAATACTGTATATTATTACAAAATATATGCCTCATTAAAATCTTGTTTGATAAAAACCTAATGGGATAAAAAAATCAAATGAAGGAAAAGAAAAGGTACAATTATTTTGAAGTGTTAAAGATAAATGCTGGCGCATTGAAACTTTGTTAAGAAAATTCAGTGGGATAAAACCTAAGTGAAGGAAGAATAGTACACCCATCCCCTCATGTTGATCTTAGAAAATATTCAAGCGATGCATTTTAATCTTGTGAACCAATTTCTTGAATGTGTTGGCAGTGTTTTTCTAAAAAAATCAACACATTGTTACTTGAGCGAATTTATTGAATATCGATATCGTCATTCTTTTGAAACTCATGTGTATGAAAGAATTTTGAAGAAATATGTTTCGTCCCTTCACCTTTGACATTACCTCATTTGAGCTATGCAATACAAACAACATTGTCTTCATACAAAATTGTGAGACTATCTTTTGTTGAAGTTAACCCACATGATACTTGGATATGATGGGTCATGTTCCTCAACCATACACATTCTCGCCCTACTTCATGGATTGCAATAATTTCAAAATAATTTAAGAATGTTGTCAATGGTTGTTTCACATATCTATATGATATAGTTGTTTCTCCACGTGTAACCACATATCCTCTTTGTGATTTAGCTTTATGTGGGTAGAGAGATAACATGCATCTGCATATCCCACTAAAGTAGATCTCGACTTTTGAGAATAAAACAATCTCAAATCAATAGTACCTTTAGGTAACGAAAAATATGTTTAATGTAGCGACCCGAATTTTAAAATGTCAATTTTATAACTTAAGTTGTGTCGCTAAAACATTTTCCGTCAAATTTTAGAATTT
>CAIGRS010221902.1:0-10019 GCA_903798395.1 Fraxinus floribunda | reverse complement strand
GCCCCGAACCCGCCCTTTTGCCATCATTATAAAAGATCTTTCATATGTATTTGCTGGATATGGAACCATAAACTATGTAAGGATTCCGACGATTCCTCCTATGTTATGATTAGTTTATTCCCATTCAAAAATTAATTCATGTCTTAACAGTAACTATAAATTCAAACAAACAAAACAATTTATGGGATTCAAACCCGTCAACATGGCAAACGTGAACCCACGGATGACAATTTAATAGTGGTCTTGGTGCACAGTATATTTCCTCTCTCAAACCCAAAGGCTTTATTCGACATAAGTTACAAAAGCAACCAATAAAAAAATACAGCATTGATCGTTGAACTAAACAGATAAGAGCTACACAAACCATATTGAACACGGGCCAAACATGAACCTTAAAACTATCTTAACTCGTTGCTTCCTCGATAGATTAAGAACATCACAATAATTTAGTTTTCCCACTAATGCGAAAGTAGAGAAACACTGGCAGATATAGCATAAATTAACACCACCACATTGATTACCGGGTTTCATCCTCGAGGTTGCGGAAACCAGCTGTCAAATCCTCGTTAAGTTTCTTGAATTTTGCAACCAGGGCTTCCTCTCCTTCAGCTGGATCCTCAAACTTTTGAGACCTGCATTGTTAAAAGAGAAAGGAAAGATGAGGGCTGGCAGCATGAAAATCGAACAAGCAGATTAATACTACAAAATGTCATGACAAGGTCAAGTCAATCATCAATGTCTGTGATATACTCACACTAAACGGTAGAATAAATCTCCTAGACGATGCTTAATAAGAGCGTAGGTTATCTTCTGGCCATCCATTCCAGCTCCTCGTTCCACTGCCTGCATATCAAAACATGTTACATGTTAAATATGGTGTTTTGAAAACCAGCCTGGGTATCGAACTGGAAAAGGGAAAGTGTCAAAGTGTCAAAAGGTCAAATAGGATGCCAAAAATAAATAAATAAATAAATGTGAACACACTAAAAAAAAAACAATTATTTTCATTTTACATATCACTAATTCATAGTAAATATCAATGCTTTTCAATTGGAATTATTTTCAGTAACTTCTTTGAACATCTTAAAATCAATAACCAATATGATCAAATGTTTTGTTTTGTTCAAAATGAAACCATTTCCAGCCTATTGAAATGCAAGCAATGTAATATAATTGGTTGTAATCAATAAGCATAAATAAAAGAATAAGCAAATGAAGACAAGATAAGAGTAAAACAAACATAAACAATTAGCTTTGCTGGGGGCCCCACATTTTGTCCCATAAAGGGATTGGGAAACGGGCATCGTTAAAAGGGGCAAACAGCCAGGCTAAAGGTGCGCATGCCTAGTAAAAATCAGAGTTGTTCTTAATAAAAATCCTTTAGCTTTTTTTTTTTTTTTTTAATTATGAAATGTCTGACAAGGCACATGATAGTCCGATGCGACATCAACGTGGAGGACTTCTACATTGGACACTACGATAGAAAATTAATGTATATAACTGAGTGACCAAACTGTAACAAAAGGCAAACTTCAGAACAAAATAAAATTGCAGTGTTTTTCTAGCCATAGTGCCATACATCACAGCATGTCATTCAAACTTCAACAAGTTGACGATTGAACCCAAAATTACATGCAAAAGCTGCAGATAATGGAAACGTAAGATAGTACTAAATGTTAACAAGCCTCAGCATCAATTCACAACTAATATTTGATGCTTGGCTAGCTCGTGTATAAATTGTAACGAATTTGAACTTTTAACATGTGCTTGAAGGATTGTAAGTTTTTTAAATTTAATGATTCAAAATCAAGCACTTCGGTATAAATAGTGTCCTCTAAATTAAAGATCGTTCAAAAATTTTAATGGCATGTATCATAATTGAAAAGAGGAAAAGCATGGAAAATAATATACCTGATTAGCCAAATTGTAGAAATGAATGATGTTGCGCATCATCCAAACAGACTTGTAGAATGGGCAGAATTTATCGTAACTGTCACCGAAGACAACATTCAGATAAGTCTTGTAAGGCATTCAATTGAACTGAATCAATTATTAAGAAAAAATCTAGCATAGACTCACGGTGTAAATGCATTCTGTGCAAGATAGTCCTCCCTCAAGAGCTTTGCAGTTTCCAGGGTAATTTTATCTGTTTCAGCTAAAGCATCCTTTCCGACAAGCTGCAATAAGGAAATAACTAGACATCATTTAAAGCTACATAAGATTCTTTTCTTTTCTTTATCTTATTTTAACCATTTCAAAAATTTAGAGTCCATGACTCTTTATCTGAACAAGAGACTATAATAGTTCAGATACATGCGACAGAAATTGGAGGGAATTGTTCGCGAAAGGAAATTTAGGATCAGAAAGAGAGGTGACAATTTGCCGAATAAACAGCTAAGCTTATTAGAATGCATTTTGGTCACAGTAGCAAACATTTCTGTGCCCAGAACAAATGTTTCAATGTGTAGTACCAAACTGAATCCATTCCAAAAGGCTGCAGACATCCTTTCAAGGTCAACTTACGAAACTTGATCCGAACTACTTAGGTCAAGTCAATGAAGAAATCATTCCTTTCATATCGATCATAACAGATAAAAGTACGTAGGCAGAATGAGTTAAGCACATAAAGAGAGTATTGCAGTTATGAGTTCGGATTCTTTTAATATTTATTATATATTTTGAATTCTGTTCTGACTGGAAACAACAAATATTTTTTACTCTCTCCATCAACGTCACGGAAAAAGGACCTTTTAAATCAAAAATAGAAAATACCTGCACGATTTCATTCAAATCATCCTCTCTTTGCAGCACTTCACGAGCTTTTGTCCTGATATCAATAAAATCTGGATCGAATTTCTCGTAAAAGGTTTCCAATGCCTGAAAACACGAGCTTCAGCAAGTGCCAAGAGAAATTTGGCTCGCAGAGAGCATAAAATAAAGCATGTGTCCAGAATATAAACCAAATACCGCAGCAAAATAGAAACATACCCCTGAGTACTTCGAGTAAGAAATGAGCCAGTTTACAGAAGGGAAATGCTTCCTCTGTGCCAGTTTTTTGTCCAACCCCCAGAAAACCTGAAATATGGAAACTGAGTACAAGAAATGGCCTAATGTCTAAAAAGAAGATAAACTTGTGAGTTGTTCAACATCTGTAATTACCTGGACAATACTGAGTGTTGCAGACGTAACAGGATCAGAGAAATCTCCTCCTGGAGGTGAAACAGCACCAACAATGGTGACACTGCCAGTTCTTTCTGGTCCACCAAGACATTTAACTTTACCAGCACGCTCATAGAAGGATGCCAAACGTGCTGCCAAATATGCAGGATATCCACTGTCGGCAGGCATCTCTGCCTGTAAAGCAAATTATATGTTGAATACAGTCAGGAAATGACAAGTTTAAACTTCAGGAGTTTTGAGAACTAGGGTCATCCCATGCCAATTGAATAGATAGAATGGTTGCCTGATAATATCTCAGAGAAATATAAAAATGGAAGACAGCTCCGAAGTTTGTGCTCTGTCTGTGTGACTCTAGAGGCTAAATTTTAGTTACTAATATATAATTAGCTAATCACGTAACAAGCAAACATGCAGTGTTGCATGTATTTATGGGGAAACTATCGCAAAAATAAGAATTTTTTTTTTTCTGTTGGTATTATAATAGAACACATCAAATTATTTTATTTTCCAGTACTTCGTATTTGCAAGAGGGAAATTGGTCTGGTGTGTTCTCTCTGCCGCATGACAAAAAATTGGGTTAGGACATGCTTGGGAGTTTCTGCGTACTGGTTATGAACGTGTTTTAAAATATCGGTTTTGAGCATTTATGAGCGGATCGATTTTGAGTGGCTTTAGTAACGGTTTTTAAAATTGTCCAACCTATGCTTGGGAGTTTATTATCAACCGGTTCTAAAAGTTTTTTAACAGAATAAAATTACATATATGTCCATTAGTAAAATTTTCAATTTATCGATTCTTATATGAATTTTTTTCCTCGTAAGTGATATTTTACTTATGAGCAATTTTTTACATACAAGTTAATATTTAACTTAACAAATTAAATAAAGTTAAATGCTTACTTCAAATTTTAAGTCAATATTTTTTATTTATAAGTAAATTTTATAATTATAAGTAAATTTTGTACTTTTAAATAATTTTAAGTGATTTTTTTTTTACTTATAAGTGAGTTTTTGCCTTATTAGTAGTATTTTTATTTTATAAACAAATTTTTTTTACATAAAAGTAATTTTTTACTTATAAATAATTTTTTACTTAATATATTTTTATTTATAAGTTAGTTTTGAAGAAAATATGTTGGTTAAAAATAATTATTTTATAAATGATAAAATTGGAGGATAATATGAGAAACGCCAAGACCCGTCGATTTGGTGGGTTGAGAGAACTAGTCAAAATTATACTACACCGGTTTTGGGTGATTTTTAAACCATCCAAAACCGGTGCCCAAAAATACTAGCAAGCACCGGTTCTTCCAACCCCCCTCATAAACGGTGCCACCCAAAATTGATCAAAACCGGTGAGGAAAAAAAAAAACTCCCAAGCAGGCCCTTAATGTGTTGTCTGTCTACGTGACCAAAATAGAGGTTAATACTATTCACTAACGATGCAGCTGACATGCGACAAGAAAACATGCATTGATGTTCATATACAATGACAGAGAAATCATGACACCAATAATTTTTTTCCCTTCTGCATGTACCATTATAAAAACGCATCAATTCATTCCATTTCCCAGTACTTATAAAATTCAAAGCAAAGTCATTTGATGACCATCACCGTTCAGTCAACCTTTTTTTCCCCAGCTGAGGGATCCCAATATCCTCCTAACAGTTAGTTTTCGAAAAGACTGACCAGATGTGAACTCTCAACACTAGATTTCTACTTAAAAGGAACAAAGACAAGCATTACTCCTTATCAGGGAAGTCTTTCTTAAAGAAAAGTCTAAAAACAGTTATTTATTCAATTCAAAATAACAACAAATATAAGACGCTTACCAGGCGACCTGAGATTTCACGCAATGCTTCTGCCCAACGGGATGTTGAATCTGCCATCATACTGACATTGTAGCCCATATCTCTGAAATATTCAGCTATAGTGATTCCTGAAAATCCACATTCAAAAAAGATGATAAACTATCCATTTGATGGGTAAACCACCACTGCCTTGGTTCGTCCAATAAAAAAGGAATGGAGTATAAATATAATTTGATACAAACATAAGAAAGCATGTGCATCAGTAAGAATAAGTCACTAGCAGTCCCTTAAGCAACTGAAGGAACAAAGTCTTGGGCAGTCTACTAGCATTAGGCATAACAAAGGGCTTTAAAATGGTTAACATTCAACTACATCTGCCATCCACTGAGAAACCGGAGCAGAAAATAGATTATTTCAACACACCAAAAAATTACAGAAACCGGATGAGAAACGAGAATTGAATTTCTATAAAGTAACCATGACAAAGAACTCAAATTGGCGTGAGCTTCAGTGCTACCAAGCCCTTGTTCGAGCCCCATTATCTAAAAAATCATTTTTCTCAAACTTATTTCCAGCCACATATTCTCCCAGTAAAATAATTTTGCATGTAAATCCAAAACTTTTAACTACACATTCTCAAAAAATCTCACTATTACATAACACATTTTTCCCAAAAATGGGGCTCAAACAAAGCCTAAATAAACTTTGCCAGGAGGCCCAGGACAGCTGATAGATTAAGAATATTCGTGAGAAGTATGTTTACCTGTATAAATTGAAGCCTCACGAGCAGCCACTGGCATGTTTGAAGTGTTGGCCACCAATGTAGTACGCTTCATGACAGACTCCTCCCGGCCATCAGGCAGCGTCATCGTCAATTGAGGAAAGTCCATAAGCACCTGTAGTTAGTAGTCTATGTTTATACACTCTGATGACATTATTAGTTGATAAAAAAATAATGGAAAAAGTGTACCTCTGCCATTTCATTTCCTCTTTCTCCACAACCAACGTACACCACAGTGTCAGAGTTAGAATACTGCATTTTATTTTTAAAAAGAGGAAAACTGGTTTAAAATAAGATTTCAGTGTGCTAGATTAACAATAAAACAAAGAGGAAAATGAACTCGATGACATTAACCTTGGAAAGAGCTTGACTAATAACTGTTTTCCCACAACCAAACGCACCGGGTATGGCACAAGTACCACCAAGAACAGAGGGAAATAAAGCATCAAGAACACGCTGAATAGAATAGAGATTCCGTTAACGCATTTCTTAAAACGGTAACATGTAGAAGAAAAATATATTAGAATAGCGATATGAGTGTTTGTACCTGCCCAGTCAGAAGAGGAGTATCAGCAGCAAGCTTAGAAGCCACAGGCCTAGGTGAACGTACAGGCCAAGTCTGCAGATAAATAGACATGTCAAAGCAAGTTTTTTATGTCATTCTGTAAACAATTAAGCATTCACCAAACTTCAAAATTATCCACAATCACAAGGTGACCTGAAGCATAGTAAATTTCTTTTTGACGCCTTGAAACTCGAGTTCAAGAACAGTGTCCTGCATATAAAATGGACAGATTAATGCAAGAGAATGAAGAGATCATAGAATGACTTAACTAAATTATGGAAGTTCTATATTATAGCATAAAAGTGGAGTTAAAAAGAGAAACCTTCAAAGAGTATTGGCCAGGTGGGGCAATGTAGCTTATCTTTCCCATAGCATCAGGAGGAAGTGCCACATGGTGTTGCATTAAACTGTTTTCAAATACACTCTGCATAGGAAAGATGTCATGTATTGACATGTAGATTAAATAATTTGAAGTGCCAGTAAGAGATGCAATAAGATT
The DNA here is from genome assembly GCA_903798395.1 of Fraxinus floribunda. Lineage (NCBI taxonomy): Eukaryota > Viridiplantae > Streptophyta > Magnoliopsida > Lamiales > Oleaceae > Fraxinus > Fraxinus floribunda. Next base: position 3,183 of record CAIGRS010221902.1, on the reverse strand, counting down.
TTATGAAAAGAATTTCAAAATTTCAGCATGCTGACTTAAGTTCTGTAAAACTTACAGCATATAAGTCTCCACCTGTCAAGAGATCTCCCTCTCCTGCACAGGAATGTGATTTTAAATTAGTAAAGATGTCACCAAGCTACTCTCATTTCTAATTTCAGTTAAAACTATTGATTTGATAGTAAGTGATTTGGAACTCTTTAGGCACACCTATTTTCTTAGGCTGAAATTCCCAAAGAATGTCTTTGTCGAGAGCTGGGACAGAAACACCACGAGGAATATAGACATCGCCTGATATTTTTGCAATCGTCTTCAGAGGCCTCTGCATTAAGTATTGGATAGAAAACAAAGCTACCATTAGACGGTTGTCTCCACTGGCCACAAGCAAAGCTCGGAACATGATCTGTCATATTGAAGTGCTCAAATTTGGGAGGGGGAGATGAGACATTTAAGCAAAAAGATTTCTCCGAACCTGAATACCATCAAAGATGTTCCCGAGGATTCCAGGCCCCAATTCCACTGACAGAGGCTGTAGAGTTGGAAAATTAGTAAAATAAGGTCTATGTCTTTTAGCATATATAGGAAACCAGTAAACAACTCCAATGAATGAGTTAAAATAGTTGGTATTAGAACCTTGTGTGTTCGTAGAACAGGATCATTCACCATCAAGCCAGCTGTTTCTTCGTAAACTGCAAGAAAAGCAGAAAAAGATTAATAGTCAACAATGAGTCATCTTAATTCTAATTCTTATGAAACCGATTAGACGTTGAGGATATAAATTATACTTTTCATTCGTTTATTCATTTATCTCGGCCACAATTCGTTCAGTTATTTTTTTACTTCTTCTTTGTAGGTTGAGGGTGTGTATGCTACTGGATAGGAAGACCTGACACTTCATGGGAAAGAACAAGCATGAATGACAAGTAATTAAACCTTGAATTGTGGCCGAATCTCCTTCCAACCGAATAATTTCCCCAATGAGGTTGTCATGTCCAACTCGAACAAGTTCATACATGGCAGCTCCTGCCATTCCATCAGCAACCACCACTGGTCCAGATACCTATTGGAAAATAAAATGCATATTATAACAGAATTTGTTGGAGCCTTTCAAACAGAAACATTCTCCAGCTCTTGAAAACATGGTTAGAGAATTAATTTTACTATCAAGAACGAACTCCCCATCAAGCTAGTAATTATCCTAATCAAGGAAGGTCGTATTAGAACGAACAATTCTGGATTATTTAAAATATACAACATGGCATTGTGAAGTCTGAGGTGAGGAAAAAAAATCAAGCAACTTATAGAAAGAATAGGCCTGCAACCCTTTGAAACTGGGACAACAATAACCAGACAGAGTAACAAATATAATATAACCTTTGCATCAATGTTTAGCTGAGTCTCCTGATGTCAAAGCATTTATACATTCTTTTTTTCTTGTTTTCAAATTAGTACGAAAGTACTGATACTAAGATCCAGGCATCAATTAGTAATCACTTAAATGACTTAAATGGAGTGACTCAACTCATGTAAGCAAAAACTAGAAAATATCCGCTAATGTTCAAACTGGAGGAAATGAATGCAAGTATAGACTGCGGAATGCCAAAAACTTGGGCAAAGATATCTTAAAAGAACAAAGAAATCTGAAATGACGTACTAACATACTAAATCTAAGTAAGGGACGAGATGTATTGATTATAAACTAATATTTCGGTTCTTAGAGCAGCTGCATTAAGACCAGATCTCTTGAAATCATAAATTCCATTTGGAAACAGTACGCTCAACTAAGTAAAAATTAGCAGAATAATTCCAACAAAGAGAAAATCAAAATTGACCAAATTATATCAAATTCAACCAAAAAACAAATCGATGACGTGAAGTGTAACTGTAATCCATCAAACAATAAATTGAAAATGCAACGAGTAACGGTTGTGAAGTGGAAATAGAAAGTGCAATTAGATCGGATACTGAAAGTATAGTGGTGGAAATAAAGATAGAAGGAAGCAGAAGAACCTTGCGAACATATCCATACTCGCTCTCCTTCTCGGAATCCTCGAAGGTAGTCAAAGGACCTCCATACACCGACGGCATTTTTCTCCTTTATCAGTTAAAACAGATGCAATCGATTGTAAAACCAGATACAAAAACAGAATCTCAGCCGCCGAGATCCAGTCGAGATATATTTCGATGGAGGATGAGAAAGATGAATCGGTGAACTGAGAGAGGAGGTGTGTTATAATTGATATTTGCGCCGATTGTGCTCGTTAGTCAATCATCCAATTATCTTAAGCCGTGTAAAGTGATACTTGTGTGATCGCTGCTCCACGTTTTCTGCTCTCGTCATCTAAAACGTTGTGGCTGTATTAAAAAGCTACAGTTTGGTAAGCCAAGAAAAAATGTAGATTTTCTTTTTAAAAAAATTAGATAGAAATGGGATTGGTAGATGAGTGCATAATATTTATGAATTCATTAAATATATACTTGAAAATGAGGTTTTTGATTATTTATAAATAATTTAGCTCAATTTGAACATTATTAAATGCGAGAGAAAATCAATACATGATTAATCATATTCATGATATTATTAGAATTCCACATTATTTGGAAAAATATAAAATGATCAACTTAATCAGGTGAGAGCAATTCTCTCCTAATAAGTCGGTTTTATTAGGTGGNAAAAATATAAAATGATCCACTTAATAAAGTGAGGGCAATCCTCCCCTAATAAGCCGGTTTTATTAGGTGGAGTTAAATTCAATATTCTTAACAGATATATGTATCGTAACTGAAAAAAAAAAAATGAAAGTATTGGATTTTATATTGATTAGCCAAATAATAATAATGAATGATATTTCGCATCACTCGAAACGGACTAATAGAGCAAACAAAATTTATTATATACCTATTACCAACAAAATTATTTAAAAACTAGATGATGGTGGAGAAAAAAGCGTGATTTCTTATTATGGTGTATAGCCTGGCGGACATGTCGAGTTACTTGCAAGTTAGGGAGAGGCAAAGAGGTGGTGGATCCATTTATCAATGAGGAGCTATATTCACCATGATGATTTCTTGGCGAGTTTGAAGAATTGGGGTTTGTAACGAGGAATTAAATGAGGTTGAAATGATTGAAGTTTCGATTGTTGGGTTTTGATACCAATAAATTCGAACGATGATGTTAAACCGATT
>CAIGRS010221899.1:0-12206 GCA_903798395.1 Fraxinus floribunda | reverse complement strand
ATCAATCTTCTATTTTATAATACATTACAAGAAATTAATGGCTCTCAAACATGACCTTATTTTCAAGTATAATCAAACATAGAAACGAATAATATATAATAGATAACATGGGCAGTGCAAGATTATTATTTTTCTTTTTTTCCAATTGTCTTCGTTTTTTTTTTTTTTTTAATATCCTTTTATTTGTTCTCGTGTCACATTTACACTTTTATTCTTCTACAATACAATAACATTCTCTCTACTCTCTACTGCAGCTTATATAGATACAACAATAACATTCACATAAAATGGGGGAAAAAATTACTATGTGGGTCCCTTAAAAAGATTTTTTTATTACAACAAAAATGAAAATGATACAAATTCAAAACAATTTCATGAATCAAAACATTTAAAAAATTTCATAAAATTCCATATTTTTCTTGACATGCTGCCTCTTTTAAAGAAGGAAGTGAAGAGAGAAAAAATAAAATAAAAAGTAACAAAACTAAAATTTTTTTTTTTTCTCTTCACAATTTTATTCTTTTTCATTTTTCCACCATGAATCCCCTCTGTCCTAATTTTCCAGATTCCCTGAAGATCCTTAAAAAAATAAAAATAAAATTAGCAGGGTCTGCCTACACGGCACTTGAGTGCACCAGCATATCGTGTGAGTCTGCCAGCGTATGAACCAGGCTTGAATTTGATCAAATTACTCTTTGTTAATGGACTGTTTTCGTGTTTGAGGGGTGTTCCCGATTCAACAAAAAAGGCTCCATTCATGAATTTGTCACCCTCTGATCTCCATCTCCAGTTCATCCACTCGCTCTTGTCAGCATAATCCCTCTTTGTCACCTAAACAAACGACAATAATTGTTAAAAAATCTATGCACGTTTGTGTACCTGATACATGTTAAAATGTTCGAGCTAGTACTTACTTCCTTGGTGAATGGACCATTGGAGGCCTTGAACCTGTTGCCCTGGCTGATAATAGTGGGGTGCGCACTGCCACCAATGGCATAGAGTTGCCAGTGGGAGTAGTCATTGTTGACGACATGGAAGAAACCCCATCGGCACCTTGGCATTCTTTGAATCAAGCCTTTTCCGAACCGGTTGAATGCAACTGTGGCTTGCATGATTTTATCTTCGCCATATCCATCGTTTGCTCCCAATAACATCACCTGAAATAGGCCTTCAAACATTTACTAATCATGAAAAAAGCCTACTTATGTACACGTTCATTTTCTATAGTGCCATGCACAAGAACCGTTTAAACGAGGTAGTTCAATTTGTAACTCTCAAAGCAGTCAGTTCCTAACAACTATATAAACTTACATCGTTGTGATGATTGAATTTGCAGTTGGAGATGGTAATAGCAGTTGAAGCCATGATGACATCAATGAGGCCATCGGTACATCTTGACAATGAGCAATGGTCAATCCAAATATGGTTAGAACCAAACACAGAGATTGCATCTCCATCACTTGTTGTCCTTAAACCAATATGTTTAAGGGAATCCCTAATCATCCCACCAGAGGCTGGAACAATGTGGTGAATTTTAATACCATGGATAATAACATTAGTCACAAATTGTAGAGTAATGCCTGCACCATAGGCAATGTGGACATCTACTCCTCTACCATCAATAGTCTTGTCACTATTGACAATAAGTTCTTGTCTGAGTTTAATAACCATATGTTTATCGAATATGATCCACAATGGCTCGTCTTGGATCACAGCGTGGCGGAGGGTACCAGGTTTTGGGGTGGCGACATTATCGTCAGACGGATCTGTTACAATGTAGTACCTCCCGTCTTTACCACCGTGAGTCTGGTGGCCGAAGCCGCGTGCACAATCGGCTAGCTTCTTCCTGTTTTTAGCCCAGTTAGGGTCACATCTCCAGCATCTGTCAATAGGGTTTGTGGCCATGCACCCACCTTCTTTAAGATGCCTTCTTGTCACATTTCCACTTGTCAATACCCTACCATAGACAAGTAAACAAATGTGAAACAAAATCTCGTAAACAACAACAATAACAACAAACTAAGCCGAATTCCCATAAGATCCGGGATCATCTCCTTCGGAGAGAACAAGATTATGGATATTGACTCAAGGCTTAAGATCTACCCATTGTTCGAAAATCTAAAGTAACTAGATCCTTAACAATTACAGCACACCAAACGACAAAACTTAATGACTTACTCCCCAACTTGTTTGTTAAATTGATCTGTGACTGCTACAGGATTAGGATCATATGCCTTGAAAGAACTCTCCAAGGCAAACTCAGCCCTTTTCTTCAAGTAGTCATCAAATTCAGCAATACCTGCATAGGATTTTTGTATTATCGCAACAAAGGTAAGGAAACACAGAAGGAGAGGTACCAAGTTTCTATAATTGAAAGCCATTTGGAGCTTTTTTTCTTGATGCTCGTCTTTTATTTTTTTTCTTTTTGCACCAAGAGGCGAATCACTGGATTTTTTAACCAGTGATCCGCTTAATATGTCTCCTTCTTGAGAGAAAGAAATAAGGTTGTTTATATAGCATGTGGACAGCCAAAGAATAGCCAAAAGTTTCGTGAATTCAACAAGGAATGAAATAGGTATATATCAAGAAAAGGCAAGGCAGAAAGTTGAGGCAGGTAAAATGGAAAGCCAGTTAAAATCTAAGGTAACAAGTTGAATATGAGGTTAGCTAACGTTTTGAGTCATTAGTTTTGTAGGTGGTCTCTGCTACAATATAGGACAACACATAATTAAATAAAGAAAACTAGAAATCATCTACGAAATTTTTAATGAATATATGTCATGTTTGGGTCTAATTTTTTAAAATTCATTTTTTTCTGACCTTATTTTTAATCATACATTTTAGGATAAAGATATTTGTACCTAAAAAAATCTATCGAATTATTTACCCCCTCACATGCACGCGGGCCTTGCATAAATAAAAAAATCCAAAGATGTGGCCTCCACCCCTATTGTGAGTAGTCCGTAAGGGATTAGATAAAAAAATTCGGTATATATAACATGATCTTACATTTTATAAGACCCACAACTTTTTATTAATTTTTTAATCACATATTTCACCGACTTTCATTAAAATATACTAAAATTTGATTTTTAGCTAAATCAAATAGGGACCATGTGTAATCACCAATTTTCACATACAATAAATAATAATAAAATAAATTATTTAGCAGACGTGTGAGGTTCGTGTTTAGGACAATTTGTATGACTTCTCTTTGACTAATGTTTCAGATGAGACGATTATCGTGGTTGGTACAACACAAGTTGCATATTGTACTCCTATACAACACAAGTCCCATTCAACAAGATCCATCCAATAAGACATAGGTATGCGCATTGATTATTTCCCTAATTGTTAAAAACACATCAAGTTTTCATGAAATCTCAATTTCGTCAAGTATTTTGAGTTAAAACATTATTTTTTGTGGCTAAAATTTGATTACACAACTTCAATTTGATTGAAAAATTCGAGTATTCTTGCAATAATATTGTATCTTACCACTAAAAATGTGAGATTACACTTAAATACATTATAAACTCGGAGTTTCAAGTAGAAAATTCGATAGCAGATACGACTACGTATCTTTGAGAGAAACATATATTAAGTGACATTTTGGACCAGAACTATCTCTTTACTACGAAAATTGAAGTTCGAGTACTCGTTGGCGAAAAAAAGTTGAGGTGGAGACTCAAATATCAATCATGCTAACTGATAAAATTATAACAAGCTGACATGTTCCTTCAATAATATTATATATAGTGATCCATGAATTATACATAGTTCGTAAGAAAATTCAATTGCCAATTGTTTCTTAAAGGCAATGTAATGTAATTACAATTTATGTATAAGAGGGCTATGAAATGAAACCCTCAGTATCTTCTAACATATACTAATTTATTCTACTGCCTCAAACATCAGTTTCCCATTTCATCATAATTTTTCTCTGTCGAAATCATGCTGCAGACCACTTATTCAAAGATGAATGCTCGATCAAATAGAAAAAGCATATCCTCGAATAAATGCGGCATCCTACCGTGTGTGAAGAATCGTACCAGTTTGCTGAAGAAATCCTGCGGTTGGATGCAAATAATGCTTTTTCAATTTCTTTCATGATGTTTCCCAGACCTTGTAATCTCTTCCCTCAGCTGCTAATGACCAGTTCTGGGAGCCATTTGAGGGCTCGTAATGACCTGGTCCAATTTTCATTGCCAGCTTTTTATCGATAATTGCTGCATAAACATCTCTCTCTGCCTTCACTATTTGAACCTAAGATAAAGAAACATCAAAGAAGAAATAGGCGGTTGTCAGCACTTCGTAGGGCTACGTGGAAATTAGAAAAGTAATTCATAGTGATAAATTTATATTTCTCATGAGATACTATTTATGGTTATTTTCTGATTGATTATGGTTGACCAACTTTGGCTCGAGACAAATCATTAGAAAATCTAGCACATGACAAAGTAAAGCACAACCACCTTGTCCAACAAAAGGCAAAATACACAATGACGAAAACATCCACAACTTACTGTGCTCCGACAGTTGATTTTGTTCCTGTTTCTGATGGAGATAAGTGTTGATATTTCAGATTGATACTCAGAAAAAATGTGATCGTAGAAAACTGATGGTGTTCCTGGGTGAGTTAAGATGTAGGCATAACCTTGTATTTCTTTTCCACCTGGAAATCTCCAATGACCCTTCAAGATAGAAGAAAAAATTAAGATAAAATAGCTTACAATTAATCAGTTCCAATTAATAAACCAGCTAAGCAAATTCAAAGATGTAAATCTGTATGGAAGAAATCAAATATATGAGATGGGGATCCTGTTCCTAAATACATTGTCATTTGAAGTTCAGAATAGGAGACGTGCAGAAATAGGATATCGTGTTGAACAAATCAAAATTAAGTGTTTTTTAGCTCTGGCAACAGGAAAGACTGTTCATTAAACTTAGAACACATTTTACACAAAACGACCAGATGATAACCTATGGTAAGAAGGAAATAAACAAGCTAATCCCAAATTAGATGCCTGCAATATCGAGATTTGGAAAAGATTAATTCACCATGTTTTACAAGACCCTTTAGCCATGACATTGGGAAAAGAAAAAAAATGAGAAAGATTTACTTAGAAACCTGACCTAGAGAAATACTATGGAGAATGGCAATTCTACAAAACAGCACAGTTAAGCAAAATATCTGTATAGCATCGGATACAAAAGGATTCAACTTCAGTGTGCAGAAATCTAATAATTCAATATATTTATGAGCTACAATGCAATCTCTTTTCTTTGGCTCAACAGCCAAAAAGCATGGAGTTTTTTCTTAAGAATCCCTTTGTGCAGAATAATTGAATGTTATTGAATTACATGATTAATGAAGAAATTAATGTTTTACCGACTCGCAACAGTTCAGTGCAAAGAAAGTGATATAATAGGTAAATAAGAGGTCCAACCTGAGTAGAACCAGTATCATGATTCTCAATAAAAGTAACAGCACGAGATGGCCACCATCCCACTACTCCAGGAGGTTTTCCTTTCCCATCCGATAATCGCCAATATTCACATCGTCCAAGTGCCTTAGCGATACAGAAAAATAAATGCTTATATAGAGTATTCTGTTTATCTTAATCTCATGTCCAAAGATAATAAAGTAGGTCAATTGGCAAAAACATAATCAAAATAAGAAATAATGGAAACAATAAGCTTACAGAATGAAGAATCCCTTTTGTTGTCACATCAAATGCCCCAGCAGTTCCATTAGTAGCATTAATCCAGTCAATGATTCTCTGTCTATGTGCATCTTGATTGTGATCCATCTCACCATACGTGTAACTAAGGGAATCCCAGTACTCTCCTACGGCAAAGTAAGGCTCGCTTGCTTCCAGGTAGTCCTTCACATAACCACCCCAAAACCCACGCACAAAATCAAGCCTCCATCCATCATAACCAATTTCTTCTCTGTACATCCATAAATACCAGTCAAATGTTAATACCTTCCATAACCACTTCTTGAGACAAGACATATACTATGTACACTGCAGAAAATGAAACCAGTATATGTCCAAATAAAATGAAACCAGTATATGTCCAAATAAAAGATAAAAAAGAAAAACTTGGAATATTTCCTAGACCCTGATTTATTAACTTCTATGAACAGTCTCAATTATCCCACTTAGTTAGAGTGAGGATACTAACTTAAGATACTAACGTCCTAATTACCCGCAAGGATCTAGCAACCAACAGTATTAAAAAGCAAGCATGTATATACAATTCCTATCTTGCCATTATTAGACAAGTGGATTCTAGAAGTACATTGAGAATTAAGATTTAGAACTTCAATGTCTCTAAATTTTCCCATTTGATGTTGATATTTACTTGCACTACTATAATTTGTCCTAAAATAACATTATTGCCAGTATAAATCTAGAATTCTACTCTATAACATGACATTGGAAGAATAAAATTGGATTTGATTACCAGTTACTTTTCAATATTGTACACGCAAGCTACTTTTATAACACGAAGCCAGGAAGAAGAATCTAACATATTTAACTAACCTCAGCCAGTGCAGCCATTCCTTGATATCCTTTCTCACAAATTCTTGAGAGTGATCAATGTTTGGAGCAGCATGGAAATTATCTCCACTACTTTTGTTCCCCCTTCCCTGATAGAGAATGATATCACATCACATCAATCAGAGCCAACTCTTTAAAAAGCAACATAGCTAACTCTATGGATTTTTGCCTGAATGGTATACAACAGGGTTCTGGCAAAATGTAGTTTTATTCATAAAATAGGTTCTGCTGAGTTACTTTTTTCAAAAAATTCACCGAGTGAGATACAAGTTCATCTCAAATTCTAAGATTTGTCAGCATATCTACCATTTGTCAGTCGGACCAAAAAAGGAAGCAACTGATTCGAACAAGAAGAAATATTTCTTTTCTGTCCTCCAAGAAGGGCCAAATAAAGATAGGCACAATGGCATATAAGAACATTAAAATAATAGCAACTGAAAAGTGAAAGAGGGTGCATTTTGACATTTGTCAATCTTCACATGACACGTCAAAGAGAAACTATGCAAGTCATATCTGGTGCTTTTACCTGTAGCATTGCTTCATAACAACCATGTACCCAAAAATGTGAAGCAATATAAAATACCAATAACACAAACAAACTTTATTGTGTGCTAACCGTACCTAAATGGACTTTCACCATGACAAGGCTATCTATTGTAACTTTTCTTGGAAATATAAAAAAGAAACTAATGACCCCATACCAGCGTAATAACACTAAAGGTTAGAAACTTAAATCCCTTCTCCAAATTTCTACAATTCAGTGTAGGAATCCAAATTGATTTGTTGTCATTTATGAACTTTTGATATACTTGATCAAAATGAACGAAAGAGAAAATAAAGTAATATAATAACTGCTATTTGGTCTCTAATTGCTCAAATAGTCAAATATGTTCTGGAACTTCCAAAATGGAGTGTACCTGGAAATGTGGATCATCAGCAACGACTGCACGGTCATCCCAGTTCAATCGACCACCAAAAATATTCCAAATACCATTTTGATTCTTGTATTGTGCACATCGGTGGTTTAGGACAGCATCCCCTAGAGTCCTAATACCAACTTTATGAAGTTCCTTCACAAGAATCTTTAATTCATCGATGTTTCCATACCTGACAAATACCATCATTGTCACACAATCATCATAATAATATCGACCACCACATTTAGTAATATTAATAACAAAAATAATGAAACAGCAGCAGTAACAGTAACAATAATGATAATATGAACAATATGAATGTCAATGGTATGTTAAGTTCCAAGACAGAGGGGGTGGGATCTTACAGGCAACGAGCCAATACATCTTTTATGACTAAAATGAATAAAAACTGTTCTCTACATTGCAGCCCAAACATCATCCATAAATTCAAGTTTGGTATCAAACTAAGAAAATTGCAGCTACAAATAACAATAGAATTTCAAAATAATACCTGGAGTTCAAGTTATACAAGTCCGTTGGCATGTAGCCTTCAGGTGACACGGAGTCGGTAGGTGGAGGTAACCAGATAACAGTAAAACCAAGTGATGCTAATTTTGAAGCTTTTTCGAGGAGATCTATATACCATTTTCCAGATTTATGAGATTCCCAGTTAAAGCCCTGGCATAGAATTTCAAATCCCGAACCAGTCCCTGAAGTTATCTTCACTGGGGGTTCTAAAGCTTCTTTTTCTAACACGTCAGTTTCAGTAAACGTAGGAATAGAACTTCTGAAAATACTGTAGGCTTCTGCAGCAAGCTTCTCAATTTCTTGGAGAATACTCTCTTGTGCTTTTCTGTTTTTTGTTTTTCGACTCTTTTCAGAGGAAATATCAGTCACTAAATTCCTTATCTCACCAATGATTTCATCCGTGTATGCAGAAACTTCTTGATCTGCTTCAGAAGCATTGCCAGATATCAATAAAGAACTGGACTCATTATTTTGTCCCTCATCTTCAGAATGTGCCTGCCCAGAATGAATGGCAGGGACACTAATGCTTGAAAGGGGAATGTAAAAATCATTTCCATGACAATTCAACCATGTCTTTTCATTCAGCTTCAGCACAAAAACAAATGCCACAGATCCTTCATCCAATATAAATGATCCCGATGAGCCATGCCCACCATTTTTTCGCTGCAAAGTAGGAACGTGCATAGTTAACGGATAAGAACAATGGAGTAGCTATTCAGAAAAGTTAACGAAAACTCTGGTGGAGAGTTGACAAAAATATGCATGGATACTAATGTTTTGGCATGCAGAAAACATAAAAATTCTTTTATAGTGTGTTTGATGGATATTATTGAAGAAATAATGTACTTTAAATAGTGATATGAAGGGAAATATGGGGTTAAAAAGTAAAGAAAAATTATTGATGTGATAGAAAATATTATTTTATTGAAGAATGTGTGGTTGAAAATGAGTTTTGAAAAAATATATTTTGAAAGAATGTGTGTCAAACAGGGGCTTAATATATACCTGCAAAAGAGTCCGCAAAGCCTTATCCTTGAACGTGCTTGTTTCAGGAGGATAGGGCTCAGATGGAATTTCCCATGTTTTACCTTCATCTTTGCAAATACCCCAGTGAACAATTACATCTCCAGGTAAATCCGTTTCAATATTCAAAAGATTCTTGGTCGTCTCCAGACAATGCCTAACAGACACACTTACTGAGTAATCAACAAGTGTTTCTTTAACAACAGCCTGTTCTTCATAGAAACCCTGAAGACCCCTCTTCTGCAAACCAAGTTCCCCAATGTCTTCCTTAGATTTAGCTGCTTCTGGTTTAAGGAGAATGTTGGATATCTGTCCCAAAGGCCCTGATATAAAATATGAGTTATTCAAGTGATTGTCAAGAACAGAAAAAAATCATGGGAAGCACAAAGATATGAAGAATAAATGCGGACGAAAATAACATAATGACTCGTGATGTTTATTGTCAAAACTAGAATGAGCTATGATCTTAGCAACAAAATCCCACTGACATACATTCATCAACATTCACTATGTTAGTCCACTCAGCAGGCATATGCTAGCTTAAAAAGCACCGACACGGACACGAGTGTCCGACACGCCGACAATTTTCACAAAAGTATTGACAAGATGTGTCGCCAACACTTTGATTAAGACATTTTTTTATTTTTTTTAACTTTATTTTTAAAAATCGAAGAATTTGAATGAGGAGAGTTTTCTTTTGAAATAAAGCTTAAATCTTTCTGTAAATCAAAGGGTTTGAGCAAGAAAAGTATTTTCTAATAAGCTATAAACCCTCTTTAAAAAAATTTCATCCCCCTTCAAAATCTGACCCACGCTTAAAAAGTGACAAGCCCACTTTAAACAATTTGACCCAATTACCAAACCCTTAAAATTGAAAATTCTTTTCCTTCCACGACCGACCAAAGGATTCCAGCCACCCATGCGGTACCATCAAGATACCGCAATCCACAGGGGATGCCGGAAATTTTCCAGAGCCCATGATACTTTGGGGCTATAGACACCAAAACCCAGCTAAATTGACATGGTAGGGTTAGTTTTTTCCTTCCATTTTTTTTTTTATATTTTCATCTTTTCTGGTCATCGAAAATCCAAAAAAATAAAGGTACATGCCAGGACACGTTCCGGAGACATGTTGGAGGCGTGTCGGTGTCGGTGTCCGACACGAGTCGACACGATTCCGACACTGATACGCTGGAGTTGGGGGCATCATGCTTCCCAGGGCAGCTATAAAGCTAAGCTGGGATGCATGGATTCAGTGATTAACATGTTCTCCATTGAAGCATGTCAGCTAGCAAAGATCTATGAATGGTATCAATATATAAGTTGGACGGATGGCTATTATTAAGGGCAAGACATATTTATATAATATTATACGATACAGAAAATTTTAAACCACCTGGCCATATGCCCAGACCCTTTTTAGCTCCTACAATATTTCCATCATCTTGAAGGCAGTCAATAAGAAGAACCTTAAAATCTCTTCCTCTGTGCTGATACCATGATCCAGTTTCCTCATCCTGGACCATCAATATAACAACCAAAGGCAACAAAAAAAGCCATGGGGTTTTATAGATAAGTGAACAAAGCCTAAAATCATATATCAAAACAAAGAAGAAAAGCACCGAGAAGCTAGAAAGAAGAGAAAAATCACCTTCAATACAAAATTTATAGCTGCAATTGAACTGTTTGTGTTGAAGTCTATCTTCACTTCATAAATTGATTCTCCTTCCGATGATGCAAGTGATTTTTCTAAAGGAGTTTCGATTGCATAGTCCTAAAATGGCAATCAGTATCAATGTACATTTAAGAATATGAGATTGATTAAAATTTTTAAAAAAAAAATACTAAGCTTCAATGGAGAATGAATATATTTACCTTAATGGGAAAGGAACCCGGTGGTCTCATATCTGGAGGGGGTTGATCCCATTCACTGCAACCATGGGAACATAAAATTTTATTTTGTTGTGACTGGAGTAATTATCTTAAGCAAATTCACTACATGCATGAACACGAGCATAAAGGGATTTGACCCCAAGTTAGAATCATTTAAAATTTTGAAATTTGTAGCTCATAAGGAAAAAGCAAACCTGCCAACATCACCTATGTAATTAACTCCCCAGTGAAGAATCCACTTTCCAGGAAGACAGCATCCCACAGTAAGTTGCCAATTATCATCATTGTTACCACTTTCTAATCTGATCGTTATCTTTCCGTCCACCTGCCATTCAAACATCGGACGAATTGGTAACCACACAAATAAAATATTGAAATTCATACTTGCACTTACTCCATCTATATTAAGAAAATAAAAGGATATAACCTGCTGTAAATGGCAGGGAAGAAGAAGAATATTTCATTCATTCAACTTGAGAAATTACAATGCATACTAGTCTATTTATAGAGAAAAATATCTAATAAACTAGCTACATAACAAATATAAGAAGAAGCATCTAATAACAAATAGGAGAATGGTCTAGAAGGAGGATCTAATATTAGAATATTCCAACACTCCTCCTCAAGATGGAACGTCTTGAACTTGGAGAGGAAAACAGAGATGCAGGAGAAGCATCTGGAAAAGAAGTCTGGGTTCGTCCAGCTAAGAAGCAATCCAGAGAGGGAAAAACAGCAACATAATTCAACTGGAATGAAAGAGCATNGCAACATAATTCAACTGGAATGAAAGAGCATCCATGGCTCTGAAACCGGGCATTTGCTGAAGATAAACGTCATCAACATTGATGAGTAAAAGAAGAAACTGGAAATGCTTAAACAAAACCCAGCAACTAATGCCCGACGCAAGGCTTGAAGCCATGCTTCCCCATCTAGCCCTTGAGGAATTGCACTCAATACGTTGTTCAATAAATACTCTTTTGCAAAGATAGCAGCCGATATACCATTATGCCCATCAAAAATCGCAAAAACTGAAAATGATGTTGATGGATTGCCAGAACCCTTTGGTAATCAGATTTGATGAAAAATAAGTCCTCCCCTTTCTTGACAAGGCCCCATATGACTAAAGACTCTAAAAGTTTGTTATCCAGCCTTAGAGAACCGTTGTAACAGGATATGATCCAAAAAAATACTAGATGGAGCTACCACAATGGAGGATCGTGGCCAGTGCTTCTATGGCTTCTCACAGCAGCGTGTATCAAGACAGGGCGCCCCC
>CAIGRS010221882.1:0-11524 GCA_903798395.1 Fraxinus floribunda | reverse complement strand
ATAAAATACCTGATTTTTAAATAATTAAATTTTGAACCTGATTTTTTAAAATCAATTTTTAAACTCCTGAATTTTTATAATTTCCCTTTTTTATACAATATATTAGCCCGTTAGATAACCATTGAAACAACGTTTTTCCCCCTCAAAATCATTTTCATTCGTATATTCTCACAATAAAATATTATGCATGTAAAAAAAAAAAAAAAATCATACTTTTTAATTATACATTTTAAAAAAAATTATTATTCCAAAACTCATTTTTGCCAAAAAAAAGTCATTTTAATAGTTGTCAAACTTCTTTTAGTTGTTTTTTCGGCAATTGAACCAAACCTATTGAAGATGTTCATGTAATATGAATCCTAGAATTACAGTCACCGTTACGTGAATATTACCAAATTATTACCTTAACTGTAATTGAACGAAATATTACTACAATTGTAACATAAATTTTCAGCAAAATCCAAAAACAATTTTGGTCGTTACATGAATATTACTACGACTATAATTGAACGAAGTATTGCGGCAACTGTAGTTGAATGAATTATTCAGCAAAAATAACAATTAATATAAATATTTATTCACGTAAGTCTACAAATCCAAAAACTACAAGATCCTAAAACACCCAAACATGTAGGGGCTGTTCTCTTTGTTTTTCAATTTTGTGTTTTAAGTTTTGAATTCATTTTGGATTTTGTATTTTGAATGTCCATTTTGAAAATATACAAAACACGTTTTGAAAATTTTGGTTTGATTATAACTGAAAACACTCAAAATGACAAATTTGTCGTTTTGAGTTTTTTTTTTTTTGTAAATTTTTAGCTTGTTTTCAAAAACGTGTTTTTCGAAAATTGGAAAGAGAACGTGTTTTCACTATTTTGGAAAATCGAAAACAGAAAACGATTTTGAAAATAGTAAAGAGAACAAGCACTTAATTTTTGGAACCTACCATGTACTAAATCACCAATTAATTGGTGTTCCATTTCATCGGTTCTTATAAAATAAAAACGATATTTAGCAAATCATTTCTCTATGTATAACTACCTACTATGCGATATATTTGTACATTATTTTCGTCGCACGTAACCCTTTTATTATTTTCTTTATTTATGGCATGTTTAGTTAGGTAAATTGTTGCTTATTGTAATATCTGGTACAATCTAATACTACGTATCAAACATGAATTTATTTACGATTTAGTAATTAACTAAACATATTGCTGCAGGAGTGGCCATTGGAGCTGGATGGCAAGCTATAGTTGCTTATGTGAATATTGCATGTTATTACTTATTTGGCCTTCCTTTGGGTCTCATATTGGGGTATATAGTCAATTGGGGTGTTCAAGTAAGTATGTTCATCAAATAAAATCCTAAAATCCGAAATTATTTACAACTTAACCCTAAATATTATACCAACAATTTTCAGGGTATCTGGTCTGGAATGACAGTGGGAACAATAGTGCAAACTATTATCCTCTTTTATCTCGTTTATAGAACTAACTGGGAAAAAGAGGTTTGCATAATTATAATATGAATTTCTTTTTTACTACGACGTAATGCCTAAGATTTATTTTTAATAAATTAAGAGTCGACTACATGAATCTTGTTTGATTTTGGGTTATAATGCAGGCTTCTGTTGCAACGCGAAGGATCAAAATATGGGGAGGAGAAGATGATAAAGGAAAGCAATAAAAAATCTGTTGATATTTTTGAGTTGGAAGGTAATTTGTTACTCGAGAATGGGACATGTTGATCTAAAACATAGTATGTCACCTTTTTTTTGTTTTTCGATATAAATTGTTAGCTTGTTCTTACGATTTTATGTATTTGTTTTGCTTTTTGTTTATCGCCTATCGTTACTCTATAACAAAAAAAATTATAATTGCTTTAAACTTTCATCACTATGGATGAATTATTTGAGTCAACATCGTAACGAAAATCGACAATATATTTTTGTGTTGGATATTCCACAAACTTTATAACAATTTTTCTTTTTTTTTTTTAAATTATAATTTGTAGATCATTTTTGCAGTGGTGTTCTCCTGTCCACGATAGAAAGTCTTATTATGCCAACTCGGAGAGAACCCAACGTTCGGTTTTCACATTTGGAGAGAACTCAACGTTATGTTCTCTTGCCACATGAGCACGTGGGCAGTCTTATTCTGCCCACCGTGGATTGGAAAACAATTCCAATAATTTTTAATCCCCTTGTTATTCTAGTTTAAATATTTGTCCAAATTATTGGTAATAAATATAGAAATGGAAATTAACCTTAAAAAACACAAGCCCCAATGTACGGTTGAAATTGCCAACTCCAATAATTGCATGTAAAAAATAGTTAAACTTTTCGCTTGTCAATCCACTCTTATCCCAAGAATGTTTTGTTTTAATGGAACCTTTATAGACTAGGTCTGTTTGAATGTACATCAAATATTAAAAAATTATTCAACACAATCAGAGAATGTTACGACACACAAAAAATGTTTGTATAGTAGAGCGTTAATCAAGCTGGCAAATATAGTAAGAACATTATTTATGAACTCTTTAGACTGTTCCCGCGGGGGTTGTGAAGGAACCCATAAATATTTGGATAGAAACGAATTTAATTGTTGATTAAGCGATCGAGTATAATAAGAAGACTATTTATGAACGCTTTAGACTATTCTTTTGGGGTTGTCAACGAAGAGCCCCAGAAATGTTTGGATAGCGACGAACCTAAGTGTTGATTGCATATTTAAAACAAACTTATTTCTTTATAAGTAATCCCAAACATGCTCTAGGGATTGAAAGTCTATGCAACTAGCGTTATCTACTAGGCATAGGATTCTAATCTTGAAATCCATCACCCCTTATATATTTTGTCTTTAGCCTTTTCTTATCACAAAAGAATCGTAGAGAACCTTCCCACTATCCTAAGGCGTCGTATATGGAGAAAAGTCATTTGTTTGTGGGGGCATATTAAAGACTAAAAGAGAATAAAAAAGGTTTATTTGCCAGAGAATATAAAGCCAAGTACTTGAGGTAATAATGCGACTTTGCAGTTTATCGAACAATGCTTCTGGGCCAGGCTCAAAGACAGGCCAAGAAACACATCGCCCCTAGAGGAAATTCTTAGTTAATCAGCTTTAGATAAAGCACAGTTGTCCAAAATATATCAATCACATGAATATATTTCTTTTTATTGTATCTCCAGACATGGTTGAAATAAATTGGGTCCGTCTGACAAAACTTTTCAGATATAAGAAATTTTTTTTGAACATGTTTGGATAATTTGTGCTTTATTTAACTGGAAGGGATTTTCAAGGAAGCTGATGTAAGATGACTTCTTTACCCAGTGCGCACTCACGGGTAACGACTGCAGCTTCCTACGACAACAAAAAAGAAATATTGAATGCCGCTTAAACTTCATGGACTGAATGGTTGGATTCCGCTCGTTTTCTTGCTTATACTGTCGAGTACCATATAATATTCTCTACCAAATGCGCTATAAATTAAACCGTCAGCTTATTTATTCATTTAAAAAGTGAGATACAGAAATATATAGATTGAGAGAGAGAGTCATGATGTACATAAACTACGTTACTTGAAAGATCAAATGAGACTGAAAACCACTTGGGGTTAAAACAATATTAATTGTAGTAATCAAGAACCTTAATTTATGCTAAGTTAGAGTCTGAAAAACTGTTTCCAAGTCTGGTGGATTGAAGAACTCCCTTACACCAGCATAATGACACTTCGAAGACGGTTTTCGCTTCTTCGGAGCTGGTGGACATGCCAACATCCTAGGAATCCTCGAATCTGCAGAAGTTGGTGTTTTTGCATGCTCATCTTCATCATCTTTCCTCAATGGATTCGTCGAAATTGGCTTCAACGGACTTCGCAGTGTGATCCTGGTAATACTATCCATTTGATGAAGATTTTCGGACACCCTTATTGTCAAGAATCAAGAAAATTGTAGTTCTATAAATAGCAAGTAAAAGAAAGAATAAAAAAAAGGGGGGAATTTTTTTTGTAGGGAAGAGGGAATTGATTCTCAAGAAACTTGCAAGGAAAATCTTGGAAGAGAAAGTTGAAAGGAAACTTTAGTTAAGGGGGGAGACTTTAGAGAGGGACAGAGGGTGTGAAAAAGGTTTTAAATAAGGAAGAGTAAGGTTGAATATTGTCGTGTTTTATACTTTAGAGTGGATGTAAAGAACCCGAGGAAATCTGGCACAAGTAAAAGTTGGTGTGGCTGGCCCATTAACTTGATCTGTACGTTGCAATTGGACCATTGAAAGTCAAAAACGTGTTGATTTAAATAGTCTTGGTCAAACGTGGCGACTCAACTGGTTTGGAAACTCGTAGGGAAGTAAAGTTGAAACAGACTATGGGCTTGGGCTGGTTCGGTCATGAATCTGCCTATATTCAATCCGATTCAATAATTTAATTGATATTTAATTGTTAAATTCATATTCGATTTGCTATGTTATAGAATATTTGATCCGATAATCTGATCCGAAATTAAAGAAATTAGGAAAAAAAATCAACGTTGGAATCAATTTTTTTCCCTATTTTTTAATTCTTAAATGGTTATAGTAATATAATTTTTTAACTTTTTTTTAAATATGTATTTTGAATTTGATGAGTTTTTTTAATTATAAAATTATTTCTTTTCTCATTTATTCATTTTAGTGACAAATAACACGCATAAAAATATTTTATCGACCCAATTATTTATAACAAATTGGATCGAATTGACATATATCCATATTTGATCTATTTAGTTAACGAATTATCATATTCATTTAGTCAACGGGTTATCTGATGAGATCCTAAATTCATCTCCCATTGACTTCATCGAATTTGAATTGGATTCGAATAAAAATTCAATCTATTGACAGCCTACTACATACCTTCTTGTTTTGAATTGAACTTCTTCGAAATTAATATTAAGTTATGAAATTTAGTTATTTTCACTATTCAAAATGGATACACGAATCAATGTTTAAAAACTTTACGCTTGTAATTTTAATTTGAATAATGTTATCCAACACTAGTGTACCTATAGCATCAATTTAAATGATTGTACTTTATATGTTCAATTAAATGAGTCATGCGACTTTGCATTTAAATGAATACATCATGTGATTGTCACATAAAATGTTAAAAATATGGAATCTTCGTTAAAGTTTATGAAATGTGTTTGATTTTTCTCTTGTAAATTTCTTTTCATTCATAGTAAATTGTAGTGATGGTAGATAGGGATGTAATCTCACATTGAAGTGAAGATTTATAAATTTTGCATGTTAATTTGTGTCTTTATTTTCTTAATGAGATTTTATTGTTAAGAAATGCTTTCACTAAAATTGTATTTGCCATAAATTCATGACCACCGTGAATAGCGTGTTTTGCACCTTCAAGTCTAGACATAAGCTAAAATTGCTCATAAAGCTAGCTGAACCATGCCATGGTGACAGAATAATTGACATAATATCACAAAACATTGTATTATTAGTGATAGAATAATTGACATAATGTCACATGATACTCTATCATTAGATTATTTAAAATACAGTCATCTTTTCCATCAAATTACCTCCCGCCACTAGAATTCTGGCACTACTTCTGACATTATTCTTCTGATAAAGTAATTTAACCCAAGCTAGTTACATACAAATTATTTTTTTACCCTTCTTTATCTTGTTGTCATTTTATCCTCATTGTTACCTTATATTTTAGAGCATCTCCAATAAATTTCATTTATTACAATATATGCGCATTTTTTATTTACTATATATTATTGTCTAATAAGTAGACGACCTAATTCAAATTTTATTTTCAATAAATTTCGTTCATAACTCAAATCTCGAGTCTAATGTATATTTGATAGAAGAGAAAAAAAATTAATAAAAATATTCACACATCATTTCAAAAAATATTATTTCAAAATTTATTTTCACATAGTTTTCAATAAAATAATGTTTTTCATCACATCAATAATTTTTTCTTACTTTTTACCACATATTTCCCATCATATCACTAACTAAAATACATCAGCGTGGAGAGTTCGATTCCTGGTTGGAGCAACTGAGTGATGTAATAATCAATATTGGTTGGAGTAGTTTGATGATATAATAATCATGGAGGAAGATTCCATTGGCAGAAGTATAAGGAGTGCTCGAACCCTGGTCAATTTGGGCATAACCCGCGGTTTACCTCCGTCAGTTATTGAGGGTCGGTGGCTGGTGGTCCAGGAAATTAGTCTGGCTAAGATGTGATACACTGATACTTGGATACCAAAAAAAAAAAATACATTATTTCCTCAATAATATTCATTGAACACACCCTCATTTTTAAATATGAAGTATTCAACTCTCTTTGACCGAAAAAAGGGAATAAATAGAAAGAAATTAATTCAACAACACATTTTACACGACCGTTTAATGAGGGGCAGTTTCGTAACTACATTGATATAGTGAACAAAAATCAGCAAGTCAGCAGACTCAGCACACCATCTCCGTCAAGTACGCAGAGGCCGCAGCCACCACTACTACCAAACCACCCCAAAATGTCGGCCATTTCACCACCGCCACCCCTCCAACCAACTCCTACAAAAACCCCT
This sequence comes from Fraxinus floribunda, assembly GCA_903798395.1. Lineage (NCBI taxonomy): Eukaryota > Viridiplantae > Streptophyta > Magnoliopsida > Lamiales > Oleaceae > Fraxinus > Fraxinus floribunda. The sequence continues at coordinate 4,927 of CAIGRS010221882.1, read as the reverse complement.
AGCAAAACCCGTAATGCCATTTCGATCCCTTCACATTCCTCCAGGCAAAACAAGACCGCCTTTAAATGCGAGCTCACTGATTCTCCTCAGAAATGGACAATTGACTGTGTTTCTTCGGGCGACCCAATTCACATCATTCTGAAACCCCCTATTCCAATGGCCTCTTCAACGTCTGGCTTGGATCCTTCAATTAAGAATTCCAAAAGAATTTGCCTTTTTTACTGCTCGGAAATGAGGGATCTTGCTGAAAGAATTGCGGCAGAATCTGACGCTATTGAGCTCCGTAGCATCACCTGGAGGTATCCTTTTAAATTGAAATTATCCAGACTCAATGATTTGGAACACATATAGATGTTTTTTATTCCAGTATATTGATTAAACGTAGTTTTAGTTTGTTCTGGGAAATGGTGGGATCACGAGAATACTTCATTTAATGGTAAATGGGGAATTAATGTGAAAGAACAAGTTTTGTACTTTCTGTTTTCTTTTACGTATTGAGTGTCTTGGTTGCACTTTTCTGTCAAATTAGTTCACACCGAGCCTAGCTCTGGGTCGATTTGTTAAGATAGTTTTCTCCAGAATTATTTTGTGCGATTTCATTCAGATGTAATCTTTATCACGAAGTGAATTAACTATATAAACTATTGGAATCATGCTATAGTGTAACTTTGAATATTTGAAGATTTTTGTTATTCTTAGTACTTTGTTTTGGTATAAATGACTCGTAGATCACTGAAATACAAGGGAAAAATTTACCCATTACTTGCCCTTAATTTTTATGTAAGTTCTGTTTTAGTTGGAGAAACTGGTAAGTGAGAAAGTTTTTTCGTTTTTCAATGATCGCCATCTCTCTTTTACTTTCCAGTCCAGAATCTTGATAGGGGGTTCTAACGTTCTGAGAAAATGAGACTTCTTCTCTACTTGTGATGGAACAAAGTGTAATTTGATGATCTTTCATCTTGCTACCTGTCGTTAGGAACCTTTATGATTGTTGTTTCCATTGTCATAATGAGTATCCTTTTACTGAATTTATCTATTTGCTATTTGGCGTGAAATTATAAATAAGTCTTGAACTAGTTGTCTTGTTATTCAATTTTATTGATATTTCTCCAACATATGAGTTATGAAAATAATAGTAAGGTAACGTAGATTTATTTGTGTATTTAATCAATCAGGAAATTTGAAGATGAATTTCCTAACTTATTCATATCCAATGCTCATGGAATTCGTGGACAACATGTAGCTTTTCTAGCTTCATTTAGTTCCCCTGGAGTTATTTTTGAGCAATTGTCTGTTATATATGCACTGCCAAAGCTGTTTGTCTCATCCTTCACACTTGTCCTGCCATTTTTCCCCACGGGCACATCTGAACGTATGGAGGATGAAGGAGATGTTGCCACGGCTTTCACGTTGGCCAGAATCTTGTCAAATATTCCAATTTCAAGGGGTGGACCCACCAGTTTAGTAACTTTTGATATTCATGCCTTACAGGTGGGTAGGTCAATCATGCTTTAGTAGTGACTCGTGGTTGTATTCGTGCTGCTATTCGTTCTTTTACTTATGGTCTTTATCATTTATTTATTTATTTTTTATTATTTTATTTTTAATTTTTTTTTCCTTTTGGAGGTTAATGTACTGATTTTCTTTTCTTTTCTTTTTTATTTTGTACTGCAGGAGAGATTTTACTTCGGTGATAATATTTTACCATGCTTTGATAGTGGTATACCGATGCTCTTGAATAGGCTTCAACAGCTCCCGGACTCTGACAACGTAAGACTTTTTCTTTATTCCTTTGAATTCCAGTGCAGCTAAAGGTTCTTGTTACTGTTCCAGTATTTTGAGTACAAAGCAGTTGTCAATGGAATTGATTTTGTTTTTGAACGTGAGAGTTTTGAAATATGCATTGACCTTGAAAATGTTCAGAGATTAAGTTAGGTCTTTGCCTCCAGTGGTTCCCAAAAAATGGTGAATTTATAGGGAAAAGGTGGCTCAATTACTACATGTGTCTGTACTTATTGTGTTGGATAGAAAGTGGTTTAGATCCCATCCGCCTGTAAGAAATTCAATTTCTTTTACAATGTTTTGCTATTGTTTGCTCTTAGAAACTTGTTGTGTGCTAATTATGTATTCATTTCTCATTCTCATTCTCGGCTGAATATCTGATTACATTCCATGCTTTTTGGAAATCGCAAAATTGAGCTTTTTAACCGTCATAAATTAGAGATGAAATTCATTGGTATATTTTAATTTTTTTTTAAAGTTTCAATTCCAATTTTTCTCTGTCCAGATAACCATAGCCTTTCCAGATGACGGTGCATGGAAACGCTTTCATAAACAGCTGCAGCACTTTCCAATGGTACTGCTCCTAAATGGATGTCAACAATACTCAAGTGTCATGTTTAAGAAATAGCGGCAATGAATTATTTTTTCATTTCGATTTACTTTCTTTTGTTGCCTTGGGTTTTAATTTCTCATATATAGCCATAGCTTGCTACTCATGCTTTCTAAGAACTCGATCTGTAAGGTTCCTACATAAGTAATATGACCATCGAAATACATCATAACTATCTGATTTACTTCCTTTGAATACTATTCCATGGTCTACATAAAGGTCATAAAAGAGAATCAAGAATAATGAATATGGATGAGAATTCATAGTATTGTTGACTGAACAGAAAGCACGAGCTTTATTCTCATAAATGTGTTGTAAAATTGAAGTTACAGGGTCATGTAACTGAATTTGCAAAAAGTAACACAGTGTCAAATCTGTGAGTTGGTGCTTATTGTGCATCAATGTTCCATCAATCAGCGAATGTTTCCTCTGTTCTCCATTCTTTTAACTTATGGAACTATGCACCGTAATAAATTGTCTTAACCGTCTGACACCCATGTACAGGTCGTTTGTGCTAAAGTTAGGGAAGGTGAACAACGAATTGTACGCATCAAGGAGGGAGAACCCAAGGGACGTCATGTTGTAATAGTTGATGACCTTGTGCAATCTGGTGGCACACTATCAGAGTGTCAGGTAAAATGATTTGACGGTAAACTCTCCCTTATTTAAATGTTTCTGTAGGCTTTGCGTAATATCGTTTAGTTTCTATAAGCACTGTTTCGTATTTTCAAAAAACACTAGTATTTTAATTGACCACTAGTGTGTTTTATTTTTCCAGAAAGTATTGGCCAAACACGGAGCTACAAAAATAAGTGCCTATGTGACACATGGTATTTTCCCCAACAGTTCTTGGGAGCGGTTTAAACACGACAATGGAGGTAGTCACACATCACATGAACCAAAGCATTGCATTTTTCAGAGTTTTACTCGTCCACTGGAACTTTACTAGTAGTCACCTGTCCGATACTTAAGATATCAATTATCAACAATATATATAGTGTGTGTTTGGTATAATTTTTTGTACATCGTAAGCAGTGGATCCTATGGAATGTGTGGATAAAAATGATGTTTGACTAGCTTATAAGCTTGAAAAAGCACTCCCAGACACGCTCATAGTATGGTCAATCATATGTTTTAATATTTCTGCACACTGTACATGCATTTTCTTAAATCATGTAATGTAGCTGAAAACACGTTCTTAAGTAATTTGTTTTCTTACCTTAGGTGACAGTGTAAATTACAACATCCTACTAATGTTTATCTAAATGTCGCACGGTTGAAACTCTTTCAGGGAACCCCGAGAATGGGATGACATATTTCTGGATTACAGACTCGTGTCCACAGACAGTGGAACATGTTAAAAACAAGGCTCCATTTGAAGTTCTAAGCCTTTCTGCTTCGATAGCATCTGCCCTCCAGGTCTAACGGTGGTTTTCAAACATTTGCTTCCCCTAATTTTTTTTTCTGCATCTCAAAGAGTCAAAAGGCAATATAGAGATACTGAATAGAAGCTGAGGATTCAACACCAGAAGATTTCTTTTTTTCTTTTCTGAGTTTGATTGATCTAGCAATGAATCTAACTAATGGAGAAAAAGAATTCATGTAGTGTAAGTTTTAGTTTGTTGTTCAGTATTTGGTAGAGTTGGATTATACATGAGTTTGATTCTATATTAGGTTCATCTTGGAATATGCTTTTTCAAATTCAGCTTCTTGGAAAATAAATATAAAGTTCTATGCTAGAATAATGCAAATGTAAATCCATTCATATTTAAATTTATTGTCAAAGGAAGAAAATGGTAGCGTCAATGGAGTTATTAATTATATCCATATAAGCCCATGTTTGTTTATGATTAAAATCTGATTTTAATTTTAAGTCAAAGTCAATAATTAATTTAAATCACACATTTCATGGGTCCATAACTTTTTAACCACACATTTCACCAATTTTTATCAAAATTTACTAAAAATCTGATTTTAATAAACAACAAAATGGACGCTAAATTTATTGGGTTCTTCAATAATTTGAGTAGGCTTCAAAATTTGGAGAGGCCGTGGCATATAGAATGGAGGAAATTACATAATTCCAGGTGTTTGGAGATTAGAATTCAAAAATCAGGAACCAAGTTTCAATATTCAAAAATCAGGTAATATATTAAACCTTAACCCTAATTTAACACACTCAACTCCCTCACATCTCTCTCCACAAAGCCGCTGCCTCCATTTCTCTCTACTCTCACACCTCTCTCCACAACGCCGTCTCCTCCCACCACACCATCCGCCGCCGCCTTCCCTTCTCTCTCCCTGCCGGCATCGAGGCGCTCTGAAACAACCAACACCGCTACGAAACTGTTGGGCGCCGTCACTTCGAAGCAGCTAACGGCGCTCACGACTACTAATAATTTCCGATTGGCGCTTAGATCTTTGTTTTTGTTGTTGTTGGAGTGGTGTTGGCGCTGGTTGTTTTGAGGTTTAGGGATGGATTTGTTGATGGTGGTGTGTTGGTGGTCACAAACGATTGTGTTGGTGTCGGTGGTG
>CAIGRS010221775.1:0-12004 GCA_903798395.1 Fraxinus floribunda | reverse complement strand
CATTTAGATCTCACAATTGTGGTTCCGAGGCTTCAATCTCCTTCGACCAAGTATAAAAGTTTAGTTACAATTCATGATTGTAAGAGCAAAATAATAAAGAATGAGGATGGGAGGCGTTCTTCTCATTCTTGGGTTACAAATCACGTATTTATAGTTGTTTCCATATGTAGATGACTTAAATTCGAAAATCAGAGAATTTTTCCCGATTTGGCTTGGAGGGCGCCCAGTAAAAAATGGGGCGGCGACCCAGGCATAAAAATTGGCTTCTGTATTTGAATTCTAGGGTCGGGCGGTCGCCCGACAATGTAATTGGGCAGCTTTCAATATTTTGGTCATATCTTCCTCTCTTGATATCAGATTGAGGCTATTCAAGATGCATTAGAAAGATAACTCAAAAAGCTACAACTTTGCTTCAGATATCATCTTCCAAATCGATTCTTTACCATGTGAAAAAGGGATCTCAAATTGAGACTGAAAATATAATGCATAACCTTTTCGACTAGGAGTTGATATGTGAAAATACTTTGATTATACTTCATCACTTTGACTTCTTTCTTCATCTAATTGACCTCTTACACTCTCAAATCTTCTTCGTAAGGTTCCACATAACTTTTGAGTATTTACATTTCAGTCCCCAAACTTCATTTTTTTCCTTTTAGCCATGGTTCGCTTATTTCTTCCAAATTACCCCATATTCATGGAATTGCCACCTATATCCAAATATGAACGTAATGAGTACATTTTGGCACTAATTAATCATACGAGCATATAAAATAAGGTGGGAAAAATATGCATTTTACATTCCTATCAATCACCAGCATCCACTACCACTACCCCCACCACCACCACCACTTGCACCCCAACCTACATCCACCACTGCATCCACATCAAACTCAAAATCAACACCCCCTCCACCTCCACCTCTACCACACCACACCACAACCTTTAACAATACCACCATATCCACCTCTACCATACCATAACCATAACCACCACCTCCAGCTCTTCTTCACATAGATCCAACTCATAAAAATGTTCACCCATGGAGAAGATCAAGATGAAAAAGGTAACAGCACAAAAGGAAAATAGTCGAAGCGTTACTATCACCCGTGCGGTTACGAGCGACACCATCGCCGTTACGCACGGCACTCATCATCGCTGTTTCATGCGCAACGATGATGGAGGCATTTGCGTAGTGCGGCGTAGCACATGAAGCACACCGCTGTTATCCACGGCCACCGTCTCTTGATCTTCCTCAACTTCAGCTTTAATTTGAAAAAGTCACAAATGGAAATTGATTCAGGATTTGGGAGTGAAATTGGGTGAGATGGATGGAGTCGGATGGGATAGGGAGGGTGGGTTATGGATATGTATATTAATTTTATAATATTATTAGTATTGTTTAAAAGTGGAATTATCACCCGATGTTTTGAACACAAAACTTTCAAACCTAATTTTTGAATTGGGAAGTTAAAGACCATTGATGGGTGTAATTTCCTCTAATGATAATCTAGTATTACAAATCAACGTATTAATCAATTAATTAACCTAATTACAAATTAATGTAAAGTTGGTAAGTTAGCTTTGGACAAGATAAGTGGATTGAATAATACAAGGATAGCTTCATAGCTAGGTTAAGGTCCACTTGGATATCTTTTAACCTAAAGAATGTAGTCAGTCAGTCAGTCAGTCAGTGAGCTCATTCTGCTGCCTCAATTACTGCAATGAGCTCATTCTGCTGCCTCAATTACTGCTGCTCCTTTAATTTGGCTTCTTTCTCCGGGGAATGAAGAGATAATAATGGTAATGTAGTATTACAAACGAACACATTAATCAATTCATTAGCCCAATTACAAATAAATGTATTGCTGGTACGTTATGACAACATTACGGTAGATAAGATTTTAGGGCTCCTCAATACACTTCCCAAATTAGAAAGAAAAGATTTGAGGTCTCCTATTGTGGCCTTTTGAAACATGAAAGGGCAACGGACATAGCTTTCCATTGAAGAGTCATTAAGACGTATAAATCATCGAGTAATTTAGACAAATAGGGAATAGATAAGAGTGAATTGAAATATATTGATATTGGTTAGATATGGTAAAATTACAACATTAACAAATGCTTAAAGAAAAATACGACCAATTACAGTCTATGTATAATTTTTTGACTGTCAAATTTAAAAGATCGTATATAATTATATTTCATAAATCACAATAATTGTAACTTTACACTCTGTGTTTACTTCTATTGTAATGTATGAAATTATTTAGTGTAACTTACCCTCTGCATCAAGAGGTCCTTTTAAATCATCAAACACAAAAACATGCTGTATAGAGAAATAAAGAGGAGCATTCAGAAAAAAAAAACTTCAAACTAGAATTCTCATGCATATTCTTGCATCCTCCAACTACTTGTCGTGATGAATCTTGGTCCGTGTTTTATCAAAGAACTTTTTGTTGGAATTGGTTTAAAGAAATATAAAAAATTGGTTAAGTATAATTTTGAACAAGTGATTTGGTGTCAACTATGAGAAAATATTCGGAATTGATTCGATGGTCAAATTATAAATATAAATAGACCAACTTATTCTACTCGTCAAGTAGATCGTCGTAGTATATTTGAAATCTCAAAACTAATTCCGGATGAATGAGAAATTGCGGTCCAAAGTTAGATAGAAAAGAGGATACACGGGTTCAAATATCACTATCTCTATTAGTCGCATATTGGACGCCTGTTGCTCGAGCGAGAGGCCAGCAACAGGCTAACGAGAGAAGCTTTGATAAAAAGATGTCACTATCGCTCGAACGAGAAGTCAGCGACAGCAAGAGTTGCTTCTGTTTTAAGGTTGCGGGTTTGGCTCGCAACACTTCGTCCACAACCCATCATACTCTATACATAGGACCCTTAGGATGACCTTTTCCTCACACTAATGATATGCAATTATAGCATAACATTCTCTTCTCTCTCTCAACCAAATTCTTACGCGCGCGCGCATGCACACATATATATATGGGCGTTTGTTTGTCACTCCATACACTATATCCATCCAACAATCTTAAATCGAATTGTTGTGGTTGTTGGAGTGACCATTTTTCTTCGGTTAAACTATTATTTGGTTTAACTTTTTCTACTCTTCTTTTGATTTGGTTGATCTTCTGTTTTGCGTAAACAGAAATGAATTCGATTTTTAATACCGACTCTACTTCGAACGACAATTCGAATATGGGAACTTCGGAAGGAATTGTTCATACCGATACAATCCATCCGGTTGTTATTGCCACTCTAACCTCCGTTCCACATGAAGAGAAATCGGAGAAATTTATTAGGGCTGATTTCAAGAGATGACAACAAAAAGTGTTGTTCTATCTCATGACCTTAAATTTGGTAAAGTTCTTATATAAAGACGTTCTTGCCAGACAAGAAAGGGAAAACAATAAAGCATCACTAACTGTTTTTTATGTTTGGAAACATTCAGATTTCTTGTGCAATAATTATATTCTGAATAGTTTGGACAACTCTTTATATAACGTATACAGTTCCAAGAAATCTGCAAAGGAATTATAGGAGTCCTTGGAAAAGAAATACAAAATTGAAGACACTGGAACAAAAAAGTTTATCATAGGGAAGTTCTTGGATTACAAAATGGTATATTTAAAGACGGTCATATGTCAAATGCAAGAATTGCAAGTTATTCTTCATGATATTCACGTGGAGAATATGTCTCTAAGTGAATCATTTCAAGTAGCTGCAATCATCAAAAAATTTACACTCATGTAGAGGGACTTCAAGAACTATCTCAAGCACAAGCGCAAAAAGATGAACATTGAAAAAGTTGTGGTCCGATTGAGAATTAAAGAAGACAACCGAAGTTCGGATGTTGTGAATCACATACCATAAGCAAAGGCTAATGTGATGGAATCCAACAATAAAAGCAAGAAGAGGAAGCATTCTATTGAACCCGCGAAGAAGAATGCAAAGAAGTTTGTTCGTGCAAAACCCGCAAGTGTACGAGATCGTTGTCAAGTAATAACTGATGAGTTAAGATTTATTGTCCCACATGGAATAAATTTCAATAAAGTGTATTAGTTTTTATTCAGATTCAAAGTGAGCAAACAAAATAGAATTATATTTGATAATTATTCTAAATTATTCTACCAAAACTTGTAAAATTCGAGTTTTGTATTTATATGGAATGAATGTATTGGATTACGAGTTCACCTATTACTATTTATTTCAATTCGCAATTATGTAGCTAATTTTATTCATGTATTCTTGATAATTGATCAATTTATTGTAATTAATTCTCTTTTTAAAGACAAATTAAATCTATTCTAATCACGACCCGAATATGTTCCTAGTCCGAATTCTAATGAATAGAACGCATTAAAGTTTAGATTATTTCAAAAATTGTAAACGTGATAAATATTATTCATAATATATATTGCCAATCAAACAATATTCTAGACCTATGTGAGCCTCCCAACACTACAATAAGATACTATATATATTTAATTGGTGATCAAGCAATCAAATAATAAAATTATGCTTGCAAGATTAATCAAGAAAAATAAGAAATTAACTAACTACTTGTCTTGAATTAAAATTAAATAATAACAGGTTTATCTTCATCCCATTCATGAAAATAATCAGCCTAGCACATTGTTATGTAAATTACACAAAAAGTAAACAATGAATTGAAAGTGAAAAACTATTTTCTTCTTTGTTAATCTTCAACCCGAATTTTGAATCTTCAATCTCTTGTGATAATTGCCTTTGAATCTTGTGCTAGCCTCTTTCTTCTGGTGAAAAATAATATTTGATATGTTACGTGTCGTTCACGCCACTCACCCTCTAAGAAATAGGTTAAATTTGATTTTTATAAGAATTTGGATAAAAACAAGGAAACTGGGTCGTTCAAGCCCAAAAATGGTCTGTGTACGTGCGTCATATATCTCCTTGCATGAGGCGCCATTCATTGGTTTTGTTATCAGTAAATGAAGTTCATGCCCGTGCGCGCGCGAGAGAATTGGCATGTGTGTGCGCTCAGGTTCGTCTCTAAGTAGCTTTCGGTATTTTGGACATAACTTTCTTTATAGGTATCTGATTGAATAGATTTAAAATTTGTTGGAAAAATAATCCAAAGGGTTACAATTTGTCTAGAAATATAAGTTTTCCAATTCGAACATTTGCTATCTGAATGAGTCTCAAGTTGAGGCTAAAAATCCATAGCATAACTTTTTCGGCTGTAAATTGATTTGTGAAAATACTTCAACTATATTTCGCTCCTTTGACCTCCAGTTGCATCCAATTGATCCTATATGATCTTCAATCATCGTTTTGTACTCCGAATCAATTATTGGATGTACATTTTGATCCCAAAACTTTGGATTTCCTTCTTTTTCTCACGTTTTTCATTCATATCTTTCAAATTCACCAATTTACATTGAGTTCAACCCAACAAACATAATTAACACAAAATTAAGATATAAATCATCCAAATCACTAATAAATACTCTAATTTAATGGTCTAGATAAATGTACAAAATACACTTATCAAACATCCCCAAACTTAATTTCTACTTATCCATAGCAAAATCGACGTGTGTGTAAAAATTCATGTAATGCGTCATAAATTCATAAAGTGATTCAAATCCTAACCCTCAATAGTCAAATTTGTCATTCCCCCTCTCGTGAGTTTCACACCCTCAAACTTATTATTTTCACTCTTTTCCCATGATGTTGAATTTATATACTATTTCTCACACTCTCTAGTTTGGTTAGATCTTACTAATTGCATTTCAACACATCAAAAAATGTGGATTCTCCTAATTTTTGATTGTTTCAACCATCAATAATCAATTAAGCTAATAATCTCTTGTCAAAAGTCTAATTCTCTCAAATGAGTGTTCGGGGGCTTAATCAAGACATGTAGGATTTTTTTAACTATTGTGCAGACTCCTCTCTATTAAACTTTCTAAATGATCTTTGTAGCGAGTTTTCAGTCAATGATTTTCAAGTTAAATGACCAAAGAACATTAGGTTTTTAGATACCCTTATAGACTTAATCACCCGAGTCATAAATACTACAAAGAGAAGTTTCATAATAAGATAACATCACATATTCATTATTTTTTCTATATTATTTTTTCCCCTTTTTTTCATGATCCGTGCAATGCCACTTTATAAATACCCATTTTCAAAAATCGACCCTTCAGCTTAAGATTTCAACCTAATTTTTATCTTATTAACCTTAGATAGTTCACTCAAAATTTAGCACACATAGAATCCACATATATCTCAATGTCTCCCTACAACAACTCAATCACCCCAAACTATCTTAGAATTGATTTAAGGATGTATAATTTAGTTTTTATTTGAATTTAGCATCTAAGGTACACTAATTTTTTTTTTTTTACTTATTCAAATTTTGAATCAAATTATTTCTTCATGATGCAAAACATAAATATTGTTAGCAAAAATGTCAAATTTCATATGAATAAGCAAAAATTAACCTTTACATGTAACTTTATCACAATTTATAATCTAATACATGCTTTCAAATATATGCATGCAGACAAAATTATCTAACCCACACAAGCATACAAAAATAATAAATAAGCTGAAAATAGAATTTTTTCTTTTGCACTCGAACAAGCACACAAACCAATAGAAACTCAATATTTTTCCATTGGTGAGCCTCCCAGCACTATTGCATGCATGTTAATCAAGCAATGTTCTAGACCTATTGTAAGCCTCCTAACACTACAACAAGCAACTATATANAATCTGTTCCTAGTCCGAATTCAAATGAATAGAACGCATTAAAGTTTGGATTATCTCAAAAATTACACACGTGATAAATATTATTCCTAATATCTATTGCACGTATGTTAATCAAGTAATGTTCTAGACCTATTGTGAGGTTCCCAGTACTACAACAAGCAACTTTATTAAATTGGTGATCAAGCAATCAAATAATAAAATTATGCATGCAAGATTGATCAAGAATAACAAGAATTTAACTAACTACTTGTCTTGGATTAAAAATAAATAATAACCGGTTTCATCTTCATCCAATACATGAAAATAATTAGCCTAGCATATTGTTATGTAAATTACACAAAAAGATTTGGAAAAAATCACCCAGAATGAAAAAACAATGAATTGAAAGTGAAAAACTAATTTCTTCTTTGTTAATCTTCAACCCGAATTTTGAATCTTCAATCTCTTGTGATAATTGCTTTCGAATCTTGTGCTAGCCTCTTCCTTCTGGTGAAAAATAAGATTTGATTTGTGCTCCGAATCAACTATTGGATGTACACTTTAATCCCCAAACTTTGGATTTCTTTCGTTTCGCACGTTTTTCATTCATTTCTTCCAAATTCACCAATTTGTATTAAGTTCAATCTAACAAACATAATTAACACAAAATTAAGCTATAACTCATCCAAATTACTAACAAATACTCTAATTTAATGGCATAGATAAGTGTACAAAATACACTTATCAAAGTTCAAGGATAATTGCTATAACTGTGGAAAGGCTGGACATCGCTCCGTCGATTGTCGCAAACTAAGGAAGCAAGCCCAAGTGAATATCACCGAATCTGATGTCATATCAAATTGTATATTTGATATGAATTTGTCGGCCGTTATTTCAGAATGTAACAACGTTGGAAACCCTATGGAATGGTGGGCTGATACAGGTGCTACTCGTCACATATGCGCCGATAAAGAAATGTTTACTTCCTATACTCCAACCACGGGAGATAAACTGTTCATGAGGAATTCTTCAAGTTCAAAAGTGGAAGGACAAGACAAAGTGATATTGAAGATGACAACAGGGAAGGAACTTAGCCTCAACAATGTTATTCATGTACCAGATATTCGTAAGAACCTAGTTTTAGGTTCTTTATTAAGCAAGAATGGCTTCAAACTAGTCTTTGTATCATATAAGTTTGTACTTACCAAGAATAACATGTCTGTCGGCAAATGCTATGTAAAAGATGGACTATTCAAAATGAATATCCCAACTGTTGTACCAAATAATTCAAGCAATAAAATATCTTCTTCTGCTTATATTGTTGAGTCTTCTAATTTATGGTATCATAGATTGGGACATGAAAACTTTAATTCAATAAGTAAGTTAATGAATTTAAGTTTACTTCTGAGTATGAATTTTAATAATGGAAATGCGAGATGTGTGGAGGCAAAATTTCCCAAAACACCATATCATTCGGTTGAACGAACCTCAACACCTTTGAAACTAATTCACACGGATGTGTGTGACTTAAGGTTTATACAAACAAAATATGGTAAAAAGTATTTCATCACATTTATAGATAATTGTACAAGATGCTGTTATGTATACTTGTTGAAAAGTAAAGATGAAGTTTTGGAAGTGTTCAAACACTATAAACTTAAAGTTGAAAACCAACTTGGAAAACGAATAAAGATGATTTGTAGTGATGGAGGTGGAGAGTATGTTGTACCGTTTGAAGAATTTTGTGTAGAATCTGAGATTATTCATCAAATTACTGCACCATATTCACCTCAATCTAACGGGGTTGCTGAGCACAAGAATCGAACTCTTAAGGAAATGATGAATACAGTGCTGATTAGTTCAGGCTTACCTTAGAACTTGTGGGAGAAGCTATTCTTTTGATAATCATATTCTTAATAAAATACCACACAGGAGTAAGATTGAATCACTTTATGAATTGTGGAAATGTTGGAAACCTTCCTACAAATATCTAAAAGTGTGGGGGTGTTTGAAAAATGTACAAATACTTACACCAAAACAAATAGAGATTGGACCTAAAACTATTGATTTTGTCTTTATTGGATATGCAAACAACATTAGTGCATATCGATTTTTGGTTCATAAGTCTGATATACTTGATGTACATGAAGGTACCATTATTGAATCAAGGAATACTGTATTATTTGAAGATATCTTTCCTTCTAAAAAAAAAGAAGTAAGTTCACACAAACGAACTTACGATATCGCAATTAGAAACTTTCAAGAAGATAGTAATCATCAAGAAGATGAAGAACAAATGTGCAGTAAAAGGCAAATGATTCATAAGACCTTTGGTCCAGATTTTCTAACATATATACTAAAAAATGATCCTAGGACATTTAATGAAGCAATGTCCACTCCTGAAGCTCCTTTTTGGAAAGAATATGTTAATAATGAAATTGAATCCATTATGAACAACCATACTTGGGAATTGGTTGAACTTCCTCCGGGGAACAAAGCTTTATGGTGCAAATGAATCTTCAAAAGGAAATTGAAATCAGATGGATCAATAGACAATTATAAGAGTAGGTTAGTAGCCAAATGGTATAAACAAAAGGAAGGACTAGATTTCTTCTATACATATTCACCTGTTACAAGGATCACGTCTATATGTGTGTTGATTGCTATTGCTACATTGGATAACCTTGAAATGCATCAAATGGATGTTAAGACTATATTTTTGAATGATGAATTAGAAGAATAAATTTATATGGAACAACCTAAAGGGTTAGTTGTTCTTGAAAATGAAAAGAAGGTGTATAAGATTGTAAAATCGTTATATGGATTAAAACAAGCACTGAAACAATGACGTGAAAAATCTGACAAAACTATGTTGTCAAATGGTTTCAAAATCAATGAATGTGACAATGTGTCTACATCAAAATCACACCAAATGGATACGTGATCGTATATCTATATGTTGATGATATGCTAATCATGGGAGATAATTTGAACATTATTACCTCGACCAAGAAAATGTTGATAAAATATTTTGACATGAAAAATATGGGAATAGCTGACGTGATATTAAGGATTAAAATCTCTAAAATATTTGAAGGTTTTTCATTGTCTCAATCACACTATATTGAGACAATACTTAAACAGTTTATGGCATATGACGATAAGTCATTTAAAACACAAGTTGACTTAAGTTTACACTTAGCCAAATATATTGGTGATCCCGTATCTCAATTAGAATACTTATGTGTTATAGGCAGCTTGATGCATATTACCAACTGCACGCATCATGATTTAGCATATGCAGTCAACAAGTTGAGTAGATTTACGAGTAATCCAAGTTATGACCATTGAAAAGCATTAGATCGAGTTTTTAAATACTTAAGACACATGGTCAGTTATGGATTACATTGCTCAAGATATCCTATAGTGTTAGAAGGGTATACCGATACAAATTGGATATCTAACACAAAGGATTCAAAGTCTACAAGTGGTTATGCGTTTACTGATGTGAGCACGGAGCAGAGCACGTCAAAGTCAAGCCCCAGGAAGGACCTGTTGGTTATCGAAGGAGGTCCGATGATATGTTCGAGGGCAAAGTGGGTGAAAGAGGTGATGGGATCGTTTACTCAAGCTACAATGGACGACATGTCGAAGTTAACAAGCCAAGGAACAACTTTCATGAAGGGGCCGATGGCCGAAACCAGTTGGAGCATCGTGTTGCAAGCAACGGGTCAGGAAGGAGTTGGGGACAACTATGATGTCGCATACCCCTTTACTGAAACTCTTAAGGAAAGTTTCAGTTGTTCTATGCGACCACATAGAAATACACTATGCGACCACATTGTTCACTTCGACAACAATTTTTTTTAGTTTTTTGGAAACTTCCTAATTTCAATAGAATTATATTCTTACCATAATTTTGTAATCTTGAGAATATTATGCACAATTTTAGGGCTAGTATAAATAGAATTTTTATTTTTCATTGTTTTTTACACAACATTATTATTGAGATTATTGAGAGGCAATTTGCTTTCGACTTCTTCTTCTTCGTTGGACAAATCACGAACTTACCAAGATTTTTCGTGTGGCGTTCAAATTAACCAGATGAGATTTTCAAATAGTCAATCAAAAGTGTCAACATTCGTTCACGTTTTATTGGTTATTTTGATTCGTTATTTTTCGAATCAAATCCAAAACTTTGATTTTTTGGTTTTCTTGGGTTCGATTTCAATCTATTTGTGGGTTTCATAGTTCTTCACTACGCGGGTTCACATCATTTACCATTGGAAGCGAAGCTATGTCTTGAAAATTGTCTAAACAAACTTGTATAGCTTGATCCACGATGGAATATGAGTTAAAGTTGTATGAGATATTAAACATCTATAAAATTAATATAGAACACATAAATGAAAAAAAAATATTTTGGCTGATAACTTAAGTAGACAAGTTATTAATTATCTAACTCATTATTTTCATGGTGCAGATGGATCAGAGGATGATGAACTTTGGGAATGTCACTCTATGAGTGGCCCTACAAGGATCTAATCTCCAGTTCAAAGGAAATAATTTAGAAAAACTACAAGAAAGGGAGCGTTGTCTACTAGAGAATATGGCACGTGACTCTAAACAAAAATTAGACAGCATTAATGTCTCAGCGAATCATTTTAGACAGATTCATAATCAAGTAGAAATCAGAAATTTTAGCTTCTTTGCAGTAGTTAAAGGTAGAAAGCCTGGTATATATAATTATTGGCCAGAAGTATTACAACAAGTATAAAGATTTTCAGACCTCTTTCTCAAAGGATTTTACACATTAGAAGAAACTTTAAATTTCTACAGAGCAATGATAGGATTTAACTTTTATATATATCTGAAAGAGTTAGACAGACTATGCAACCCTCTTCTACTTCTCAAGCGTCATCTTCATCCTCAATACAACTTTGTGATAGTTGTGAAACTACGACCAAGGTTGTTAGAAATTTAAATTTTAGAAAGTAATCATTAGTAGAAAGACTACAAATTCTTGAAGATGACATCTCTTCATCCCAACAGACTATTAGTAAATGGTGTGCTGTCGTAGGCACCCAAAAATAGTCCTTAAACCTCTAAAACTAATGTAACAGTGGAAGTAAGGGTCGATCCCACGAAGAGTGTGTAATTCAATATTTTATGCTCTGTATAATGATTGGGGGGTTTTTGTATGCAAATAATTGTAAATAACGCAAGTAATAACAATGAA
>CAIGRS010221760.1:0-11851 GCA_903798395.1 Fraxinus floribunda | reverse complement strand
AAGATTGATCTGCTCAAATGAGTCACCATCTTGCGAGGACATGTTAAGGGATATATATCTCACATCGATAAATGATGTTGACACAGACCAATTAATAAAGATTTTGGACTATTCCTCTTAATAAAGGTTGACCTTTTAAGATGGAACCGTGTTAAGGGGTATATATCTCACATCGATAGATGACAAATCCACTAATTTCGAATATGTAAACATTACACCTGATCCCCGAAAGTAAGTTACAATATCGTACCTTATTGTGGGGGCTCTGTCCCTGCACTCAACTTATTTATATCCATGGTAGGCCAATGGGATAGTTGATTTTATATCTCACATCGATAAATGATATTTTAATACAGACCAATTAATAAAGATTTTGGGTTACTCCTCTTAATAAAGGTTGACCTTTTAAGATGGAACCGTGTTAAGGGGTATATATCTCACATCGATAAACGACAAATTCACTAATTTCGAATATGTAAACATTACACCTGATCCCCGAAAGTAAGTTACAATATCGTACCTTATTGTGGGGGCTCTGTCCCTGCACTCAACTTATTTATATCCATGGTAGGCCAATGGGATAGTTGATTTTGCTATGTATCTGGTTTTACCGACCTGTCACGTAATTTAAATAAAACAGACACTTGAAACTTGACAAGTATTTGAGGTGATAAGACACGAATATTTGAGACTAATAACTTGCATTTTCAATGGTGCATGGTGTGATATGTCTAAGCACATGCATGTTGAGCCCATTGCATAAACAGGAGAAGAAGTTGTATGGCTATTGACAATTCCAGCATATGACATAGTCCCTTTCAATGGCTATCTATTTATTTCGTGTTTCCTGCACAGTATTAAATAATAGTGAAGAGTATTATTCAAAATTGCAAGCCAAAATTGACATTAGAGTACTGCTTATCATCAATTTAATGGCGTGTCGCCATCTCCATTCGTCGGCAAAAATCGTTGTGGCTACAATGGCGTGAAACTCGAGATTGATTGGCATCAGAAATGCATAGTAAATGTCAACTATATGCTCTTGTCAGTTGATGCAATCCCTTTATCAATGCCTCTGAATTTTATTTTATTTTTCTCTCTAACAATTTTAAGAAATGTGAAACATCATACAGGAATGGGTTTTGCTACGTTGGCCCTGTCACTCCGGGGGCGCCCCCTATTGGCTGGGGTTTGTCTGCCCCCTGGACAAATAGCAGAACCCATACACAAATATAATGTTTCATCGAGTTAATTTAATGTAGTCTGCTAAGGTATAAATAAATAATTTTTCTATGTGACTGCTAGTGCTTATTGAGAAATCCTTCGCTATACGAGTTCTTGGTCAAGGTTTTTGAACAAAACTGGCGAAAATTTGTAAAATTTACAATGAATGAGCGAATGACGGTGAACTTTTAAATGAAGTGGTTTAAGTTTAAACTTGATGAAAATATATCAACAGAAGATTAAAGATGACAAAGATGGATTGATGAAAAGAGCTTCAAAGTCCTGCAGAAAATAAAAGTTACAGTTTTCAAGGAAAGAAGCAATAGAGAGATCCAACTTTTTGGAACGAGATTTGTTTCAAAGACCGATCCTTTCATTTTGGGATCAGATTCTCTTCATAGAATATATAAGCGACTGATCATCTAGCAAATTAAGTGCTAATTCAATAGAAAATGAGCTAGAATATTGGTGAGAGTCCCATAACTTCTTCCACTTCATGATTTGCAGATTCATCCAGCAGCCAATTCTCAAGAAATGACAAAGGAGGATTATTTTCCATTTTTGGCTTCTGCTCATGCATATCAAATATAACTTTTTCTTCATCATTTCCACTCATTTCAGAGCCCTTTTGACTAGAATCACAAGATGACTTGTCACATGCTAATCCATTTCTGTTTTGATCAAATGACAAAATGGATTCAAATTCATCACTTGGAATTATTTTATTGTCCTCTTGCTGATCAACCTTCAATCTATAGTAATGAAGTGATTCTGCAGTAGTAGTAGCAGTACCCTGATAACATTTAGCAGTGGGATTGTTTTGAGGATCGATCTTGGGAGATGACATCCATCCTTTGAGTAGTCGGGATATATTCTCCGCACTCGAGGCATATATCGAATTAGAGTTTTCGGTTAACTTGACGTCGCTTGATGAGTCATGCCGGCTGCTAGTGTCGACGCCCCTTTCGTTATAACTTGTGGACAGAAATCGATAAGTTGTCAAATCGGATGCCAATGGTGTATCCAAACCTGATTGAAATTTCTTGATCTTTTTCTTCAGATGAGTGTTCCAATAGTTTTTGATATCATTATCTGTTCTTTGTGGAAGGTATGAAGCTATAGCTGCCCATCTGTCCAAAAAACAAAACTATTAGACGATGATGAATAACACCAAAAGGAATAATACAACTTTTGTAACTTTTCCATCTAAGAAAAGAAGAATTACGAGCTAATTACACAATCAAACTATTAAGGAAATGATTTCAGATGGTCGGAAAATATCAGACAATTGAGATAGGTTTGAAGATTTTAAACATTACTTGTTTCCCAATAAGGCTTGAAGATGGATTATCATCCCCTCTTCATGTGGAGTGAAGTTTCCCCTCTTGATTCCAGGTCTCAAGTAATTAGTCCATCTAAGCCTGCAACTCTTGCTGCACCTCAACAAACCTGAACAAGCAAAGAACTTTGATCCATTACAATGTGTAACAAGATCAAAATCACACACACATAACTCAACTAAACTGTCTTTCTATGCATGAACAAATCTTGATCGGAAAATCTAAAGATCAGAGATTCAAGAGTCGAAGATACCAGTGTTGGTAGGTACTAATCGCCAATTTCCCGGACCATGTTCTTGGATATAAGAAACTAATATTATATCTTCCTCAGGAGTCCATGGTCCTTTCTTGATACCAACTTTATCACAGCAAGGAGGCCTTCCCATTTCTTCCTCTCTGTGTCTCTAGTGACAAGAATCTGTGAAGGGTTTACAAGGTCTTATTCACCTGGCCTGGTTTTAAATACAAGTAAAAAGTCTAAGGTGGACCCCTCCAAATGATAAGGGAGAGTTTAATTATTTCTATCTTCTTCTTTTTCTCTTGAAGGGATCACGTGGAGCTCTTTATGTTTGCTTTCCTCAAACTGAAACTTGCATCCCATGATAATTTTCTTTTGATTGTGTTATTAATTCAGAAACAATAATTTCATATTATAGTCAATATGTTATCAGGCCCCCACCCCTCAATGCAAATTTTTATTGTTTGCTACAGATGATAGTATAGAATGTTAATGGCGGTTGGTGAAGAGTACACAATCGAGCAGTCGAGCCATTTCAAATGATATTCCCTGACTTTTATAACAATGCCAAAAAGCGTAGAAATTTTTCTACATAGAAAAACTTAAGTTTTCTTATAGCAGCGTTCAATGTCGCTATATGCAGTTAGGGATGCAACCTAGCCAAGCCACGGATTGGAGGAAAGATCTTCAACCCTTTTACACTTGTAGCTAGATGTGAGTTTGAATCTCGCCTATTATAAAAATTTATGTGCACTCAGAAAACTACTTCAGATAACAAGACTTAACAATGCAATACTTGGGCCGCTTACATTTGATTTTGTTCATAACGTGGAATCAGACAAAACAATAAAAAAAAAAAAAAAATCATATAGACAATCTTAAACTTCTTGGAAGAGTAAAACAAAGGTCTTTGTCCAATCTAGTTTCTACAAAACGTGGAGAAAATCCACGTGCATATATATTAAATTGTTGTAACAATTAGATGGGAGAGCCACCACACTAATTAACAACCGAAAGGAGAAGCAAATGTAGACTAACATGTCTTTTCTTAAACGGGAGAAGGTTGGAAATGTTATTTTTGTTTCACTCTTCCAATTCACTTGCAAAAGTTAAAGAAATCAACAAAGCAAGCACACGAATGATATGTAAAAAATTGTTTTAGCCCGGTCAGGTCGTCCTGGGCTTCTTTTTTAATAGAAAATCAGTGTCAGCCCTATAGCCAGACTATTTTACACCTCTATTCCAACGAAAAGAGAATAAAATGAACCTCCTGATTGTTTGAGATTCATTGGAGTCTTGATTTCCATCTTGTACGAACAACATTCGACACGATCATTAGCTATAAGCCTAAAGGCAAAGTCTTTTTTAAAACCCATTTGGTTTCCTGAATAAGCCACTGATCAGCTTGCCTACAAACTTTCTCAACTAGAAGAAACACTTCCAAAAAATTATTCAAATAAATCAGAAAGCAACTCCATAGCTCAAAAGCAGCTTTTGATTCCGAAAAGCCCCACCAAAGGAGCCAAAAGAAGTCATTAACTCATAAATCACAATAATATGATCTCCTTTCAGTTGTTCCAAAGAATTTGTTTTCATCAACTGGAACTATAATTTCAGTCACACTGTATGAGGCTCAAAAGCAAAAACAGAAGAAATAGAAATTAAGTATTGGGCTGTACATGTTTTACCCTCCGGTAATAGTGCCTCTCAGGCTCTCATTTGGAAAGCTAAGCCTCATAAAATTCTGGCACTTCTGCAAGTAGAGATATTGATATGTGCTGGCCAGCTAGGCTTAGGGCAGCACGGCCTACTGGTCCATCACAAGTTGTGTCGTGTATGGACCCACCTCTACATCCAGGCAGTGGTGAGGTTAACTGTAGAGGCCTGCGACCCATGCCAGCCAGTATTTATGTATAAATTATCCTAATCTTACTAACATCCTTCATGAACACCACCGTGAAAACAAAATGCTAACCAGAGATTGTCTGAGTTTCTGACATCCTGATACATTGATGAAAATAACAAAAATGAACTGGTTGGTTCTGAGTGTGATCCCTGACTGGCGAGAGTCGCTTATAGTCACTAAACTCCAGGAATATTGACCACCCAGTCAGTCATTATACCGTCTAAGTTTAATCTGGATGTCTCTTCTCCGTTGACAAGCATCTTCAAACCAGCTTTTAACTCTGGTATTCCTTCTTCGAGAACTGCACAAATCGGAAAAATAAGAACACCAGGCACCCTTTGTCTTAATTCTTCATACACTTCTTCAGTCCCCACCTCGTCAATTTTGTTTGCCACTACTAATGATGGTCGATTGGTCAAACCATCACGATAGGACTCTAATTCCAATATCAAATCTTTTAGTTGTTCCCATGGTGGAATGCCTTTTCTACCATCTACGGCTGCAGCTAAGTCTACCACATAAGCCAAAACTTTAGTGCGTTCTATATGGCGCAAAAAAGCATGTCCAAGGCCACGATTTTCATGAGCTCCTCGTATGAGCCCTGGAATGTCTGCCACAGTAATTGAAATATCATCATAATTTAAGTTCCCCAAGTTAGGCCGTAAGGTTGTGAAGGCATAATGACCTACTGTAGGTTTAGCCCTCGATATAGCCCCAAGAAGAGTACTTTTACCAGCATTTGGCATACCTACAAGTCCAACGTCGGCAATACTCTTCAGTTCTAACAGAAAGACAGCTTCAGTACCAAGCAAACCAATATTAAGTGAAGCAAAGTCATCGTCATCAGAAACTTCAACATTTGAGTTGTTATCCTTGTGCATCTTAGAACCTTTGGCAGAACTCACATTGCCCATGCCACCATTCCCTCCGCGAGCAACAATTATTCGTTGGCCAGGCTCTGTTAGCTCCGCAACATTAATTTGTACGAGTTCTGTCTCCTCCGCATCTTCTTCACATTCTGGTCCAGATGCATTACTGTTGCCTGCCCAATCCTCCCAGTCACTACAGCTTTTTTCCTTTATAAAACCATGAGCTTCATGTTGAGTCCTGGATTCATCTTTGGATGGTGAGAACTGAGTAAAAACTTCAACTGGTGAAGTACGAGCTGAATCTTTGACGTTTGGTTTATATGAAGTAGCTAAGCCATCACTAGTACGGTCTATTTTCTCCACCTTCACAATTCTGTCTGTAGAAGGAGATTGTTGAGAATAATCACATGAATCAAAATCAAGTGTACCAGGAATGTCCCAGGGGTCCAAGGATCCAGAAGATTTCTTCTCAACCGAAGAAGGAATTTCACCTTCTAAAAGATGAATTACAGTACCAACAGGAACCGGAACAACCTACCATATACACACATAAACAAGTTTTCAGTCGACATTTTCCTTAATTTTATAAGCTACAAGCAGATAGGAGCTGACACCTAACAAGATGAACTGATATATAAGTATAACCTTATCAGCTCCTCGGCTTCCTATCATATTTTTTGAAGCCCCATTTCCCCCTCTCCTTGCATTCTGGGCCATTTCAGAAGTACAATTAATACAAGCTTTACACATTGGAAAGCCAATACATAAATACCAAGGTAGAAGTGTGAAGATGATCATAATGCAATGATGTGGTAACAGGTAACATACAATATGATGTCGCAGACAGCTGAAGTCCCAAACTGCTGCAGAGCATTCTAGGATCACGTCGCCACCTCTTCCTCCATTCCCACCTGTGTTAGGCCACACATCAAAATCAGGAGAGAAATCATGAAAGTTGACAGTAGCAAATTGCCCTCGTTTTGATCCTATATCTTTCTTTATTCAATTTTAATCAAGAAGATGCTATAGGGAAGAGACAAAACTATAATAACTTATACGTATTACTCCCTGAAGAATTTTAAGCTCGATCTGATATCTAAAAATAGCAAGAGAAACTTCTTCCTTGTTAGTATCATTTTTCTTTTGTCTATAACTACTCAAGGATAGGACAACTTTGCAATATCAAAAGTTTAAATGTTCTTGAACTTAACTTCTACAAGAAAGATGAAAAATGATTCAATTCAATGTGCATCATATCAAGAATAAATTAGACAAAAGCACTAACACCAAGTGACTACAGAAAAATTGCCAAGTCACTGAAAATCTAAACAGCCTGGAAAATTAAAATAATATCCAGCAGTTACTTGTCAGTGAAACCCACCATCAGGTCTACCGCGGCGATCATGACGGCTACGACGAAAGCTGCAACAACCATTGCCTCCATCACCTCCTTTAGCCCATAACCTGAACTGGTCTATCATTCTTCGCTCCTGCAAGGTAATAGAGGAAATCATAATACATATTAAAAAATTCAATAAATTAATTGCATACATGATGTGCATGCACGGATAGAGGTCGAAGGGAAAAGAGAAAGTGGAAGCTGGGGGGATTACCTGTAATGGTGCTAGTTTTGTTTTCTTGGAAGAAACATCTGAATAAGAACAGGCTTGCAGAAGCAATGGCGATCTTGAGAATTTTGTGAAAGGTTCTAAACACGGGAGGGATTTCAAACTGCGTAACCACATCTCTGTTCACTTTCTAGTCGCTTGGAAATTCCTATATCTGTGAACCTCCAAAGACATTGGGATGCTTAGTCACTTGATAGGTGTGATGCTCAAATCAGCCCCCAGTTGATAGGTAAAGTATGCAGAAGACAGGCAGATGTCCCTGATCATCACAGATCCCTCAATTAAAAAATTTGCTCGTGCTATTGGGTTCAACATTGCGTTAGTAAATCAGAAACTTCCCCCAGTAAATATCACTTCAACAAATAAGAAACTATTTAACTCAGATAACTTCTAAGTAAAATAAGATTTTAAACAACTAGTAAAAGTAAAACAGTACGATAAATCAACCCTGAATTGTCATTTTCATCTAAATACAACGTTTTATGAAAGAAATTAACAACCATTTGACATATTAATTATGATGGGCGTGGTTTTTGTTATTATATGAACTCGCTCACCCAACCTTGAATATAAGCAAGACAAAAATAACCAATGAGAGTTTCAGTAGCTATGCTTCCTTGCTATAGCAGAGAGACTATCTAAAGAGATAATTTCTGGTCGAGACTCACAGTGCAGGACATGTGATTTTGGAGCCTGAAGTGAACTACATAAATTAGGCCCCAAAATTGTAGTACGCATGCAAAATCTATAAGTGTATAAGTATATTTTGCAATCAATTGTTAATTTGTTAACTTAAAAATTTAAGAGTAAATGAATTAGTTAGATGAATTTAAGAGTAAAATTTAAGCAACTGTCATATAATAACCACTAGGCAAATGAATTAGTAAGATGAACTTATAATCCTCTCCTAATTCTAGTATAGAGAGGTAACAAAGTATCTAGATAACAAGATGGAGCACAATGCTCCATTCAAGTGGTCTTTCCAACTTCTACAACACACAAACAGAGACTGAGACTTTCACTCACTTAAATTAAATCACAAGCCACTAAGGCAGTGTACACCAACAAAGATTGTTCATTGACATCTTTTCTTCATAACAGTAAAAGTTATGTATCTTGTACCCCTTTATATCCCCTGTCCTCCCCACCTTACTGAGGACAAGATGCTCCACCTCTTTTTAAGGAAAAATGACTTTTAAACCATTTGTCAAAATCCAGAAACGAAAGCCAAAAAAAAAACACATCATATGTAAGCATAATATTGCATTTTCAGCAATTTGACATTGGAAAATGCTAAAGGTACCCGGGCGTCTACACGCCCGGTTACCCGCCCCTAACATAAGTGAGGGGCCCACCGCGAATATAATAATTCTGCCCCCCTCCCCATTGTGAGGGGGGCGGTGGGGCCAGGTGACCGGGCGTGTAAACGCCCGGGTACATGTAGCAAGTCCCTTTGACATTTCATCAAATACCATAGTCTCAAATCAATCAACATTCTTTTACTAATCAAACAATATTACAAATTTACAGCACATTAAATACACACACAAACATCATATAACTGGAAGAGTTTAAAACTGCCAAAGTGCAACATTAAAAAGTTTGAACAGAATTTATAAAAGAAGCAAGCATATGTATATGAAATGGAAAACAGAATTATAAAGCAAGGGTATTGTTCATGGCTCAACTTGATATAGGAGATTTGATGAGTGTTGAAACTTGAGGTAAGAGGCTGAGGAGTGCAGAAAGAGCCTGTCTCCGATTGCTTCGGCGGTATTCTTCTCATCAACCCCATTGCCGCCTCCATTCTTTAATTACTTCTAAAATTTTCTAAAAAGTAAATCCCCTTACTTGCAAACAGGGATTTAGATTAGTTCATCAGTGTAATTTGTGTGTGTGTGTGTGTGTGTGTGTGAGAGAGAGAGAGAGAGAGAGATTTGCTCCGATTTTCCCTCTCCGATTGCTTCGGCGGTATTCTTTGCTGGACACACGAGAGAGAGTGAGAGAGAACGGAAAGGTAGGAATTGCCCTTAAATCTGAATTTTTCCATTACAAATAAAAATAAAATCTGGGCTCCTTTTAAATTGGCCTCATTTGCCTCTAGCCCAAAACCAGGCCTGGACCGATCCTTTGAGAAAATTTGAGTTGATGCTTAGAAAATATACCAGAAATGCATGGAATAACAGAATAATGTGTATATAAATATGAGAAAGCTGACATCATATCTATCATCGTCGAAATTATACAGAAAAATGTTTGAGAAAAGCTCCACCATCAAAGGACAAGAAACAATTCCCCATGTGATCATATACAGAAAAAAATTCACCTTTCCTATATTTTCCTTCCAATTTTACTAAATCCCCCCCTGTGCCCCCCCCCCCCCCCCCCCGGGGGGGTCCATTGCTATCCAAACACATTGTAATCCACCTTTTTATAGGCAATTTGCCTATTTGACTAACCAAAGCTGAGGGTGAAGAAAAACGAACAAGCCCATATAAAATGCAGACAAAGAAATGATACATTATATTAGTAATTGTTACAAAAATAATGTCTCGTGAACTTTGGGTCCACAAATATATAGCGTTAGGTCCCCTGGCGGCGAGAGAGGCTGACGAAAAAAAGCTGCCTTTGGGCTTTGTGATGGCTTGAAGGAGACTACGGTTTTCTTTCAGGCAATGGAAATGTAAGGAAGAGACGATTTTTGTTTCAAGGCTTTTTTTCCCCCTATGTGTCGGGTTGGGGCGGATTTATAGGGTAACCCAAAACCCGACCCAACCCGGCGGAAAAGGGCAAATAATAACCCGAAACCAACCCATTTCATTGCAAAAACCGACCCAAATCGCTCGGTTCAGTCGGTTTGAGCGGTTTGGGTCCTTTTATGCCCACCTCTAGCTGCAATCATGTCTGTGTAGATGCTGGATATCATCCTGGCCACCTTGCGATTGCATGGAAGGATCCTTGCAATCGCAAGGTCTTCCTTTTTGCTTTTCTTCCATTTTGGTCCTTGAATTCCTTTTTTGGTGTAGCTCAAGGCCGTCCTTGTTTGAATTAAAGGTCATCCTTCAGGTTTCATTTTGTATGATATTGTATCTCTGATTAAAGTCGGTGTTGGCACATGTCGTTTTATTCCCCCACAAGGGGAACAATGTGATACATAATCTTGCTTCATTTGCTACAAAGTCCCCGATTGATTGTATTTAAATTGATTGTGTATTCCACTTTTTATTTAACCTGCTGTTTTGGGTGACATTATTGAATGAAAGCTTAGTTCAATTTAAAAATGAAAATATATCAAATCTCTGCTCTTCATCACTGTCTATCTAATGCTATTTTTGCCTGACCTTATTCTTCAGTATACTTGAATAGAGAATTCAAAGTCTCATTTGGTCAAGGCAATCTTCACCGACTATCAAAATGGTGTCAATTTGATGCCCTGAACGGATAAGTATGACAATGTATCCATTTGACAGAAAGATCAGTTTTTCTACCGGGATGTTTCGAAAGCAATTCCATTGTGTTCAGCAACAAATTTTAAGAATGTATAATTGTGGCCATTGCATACTATGTGTTTTGAATATCATCTGCACTGTCTTTAGGCTTCTGCCTCTATTCTTTTTTGGCTACGGTTTTAGGTAGATGGTGAAGGAGGCTGCAAACGAGGGATGACAATACAGTAAAACCAAGCAGAAATAACCTTAACCAACGTAGATTTATCAAACCAAACACTGTTAAATAAATTTTCAAACTTGGCAATTTACAGATTATGCACCTATTCTCAGAATAATAATAATCCTTCCTAGAGATGCAACTAATTCAACTATGGGCACCAATCTCAGATGGGTGCTAGAGTCTCAACGAATTGGTAAGCATCAGAACATCCAAATTGCAATGAACCCGGTTGGTAAAATTCCTCCGTTCTCAAGTCGACAAGCACCTCAAAACTCTTGGTATAAAACCTGTAAGCCATAATCTTGCCCGACACATGGAACACCAGGGTGGAATCCTTTTCACTCTCTCCTCTAATGATATCCAGAACACTAACTTCTTGACCAGTAATCACAGCAAATGCAGCTGGAATTGTACTCAGATCAACACTGTACTTGAGAAACCAACCGTGTTTGTCCATCCGCATCTCCCAAACCGATAGAAATTTCGCTTCAGACAGCAAAAGCATCACGTGCAAATGGCCATTTGATTCTGTGAGGAAAGTTTCGCTTCCTGCCAAATATGTCCTGATGGAACCGGGGAGAGCACCAGTTTGCTTTTCAAGAGTGCCATATTGGAGATTAAAATGAAACATTTCTCCAGTCGGTCTAATCCAATGAATGCAATTTTTCCAGTAAACCCCATTGCAGAATTTCGTGTCATATGGAACCACAAAATCCCCCCAGCGGTTCCATGTGCAAGTCTTGGAATCATACACTTCAATCTGATACGAAAACATTGAATATTCCGTAGTCCTCAGGCAAACGACCTTATAATAGGGTGATTTTGAAGGATCGAAGGCTAAGCTAAGTCCCAAAACAGTTGTACCTGCATTCTTCTCATCACTGTACAACACTATTTTCCTCGATTGCCTAGTGATTGGATTGTATATCAAGTAGTCCTCAACGGCGGTTTCTGGACTAGAACACTTGAGCAATAAT
>CAIGRS010221735.1:0-13968 GCA_903798395.1 Fraxinus floribunda | reverse complement strand
CGAGAGCTAATTTTTATCTAATAATCTGATTAACCCCTTCCCTTTTCCATTTGCTACCACACTACCATTTGCCTTGCATATTGTCGCATTCACTAAAATCTGTAAGTCTTCTTCATCAATGAGTCGAACTTGAGATTGGAACGTATGTGACATTTCTTCAACATTTTCGTTCTTCGCGTGGTTAACTAATGAAGCGTTATCGCTAGATGATTGATCACTTGATTCTTCTTTCACAACCCAACCCAAAATTTACATTTCTCACTACAGTAAAGAAATAATCGCCCTTTATTGACTGTCTGCTTCTCCACCACAAAATACTTCTCAAATCCATGCTTGCAATTTGGGTATCAGTGTTTTCGTTGGTAGTCGACAAAGAAGTGGCCCTTTACTCTACAACTATGATAGATTCCAGTACTTTTCGCACATTCTATGATGGAAATAAACCACAAAGCATGGTTAACTCAAATAAATGTAACTACAGCAATGTTGAAACTTGATGTATGCTTTACCCAAAGAATTGGCTTTTAAACCACAATGTAACTATTTTGACTACAAGATAATGTTTCTCTCTCTAAACATAATTGTATGACAATCATTTTTTTAAACTAGTAAACATGGTTAGCTACATGACTAATGTAGTAAAAAAATAAAAATAAAATAAAAAAAATAACAACCGCTTTCAATCTTTTCATTTTTTGGACTGATGAATGCATAACCATCTGAATTATTAGATGAATTTTGAAATAGACAAAACTTAAAGAAATGGGGGCGAGTTCACTACATACCTTTGCGCAGCAAACCGACTCCGACATGGCGTGAGGCAGAGAGACAATTGTTGTCTGATTTCACTGGCGGCCAGAGATGATAAAGCATGAGTTGGTGAAACTTGGATGGAAGTGCTCCCGGAGTGATGACAACTTTCGTTCCAAGCACGGCCATAAATGGGGAATCTGGAGGCAGCAAAACCTTCGATGAAAGTGTTATCGGAGCGCTAATGGTACCATTGTCCGAAGTGCGGTAGGAGATGGTGATGCGTGGGGAGGGTTTTCGTTTCTATGGGTTTCGATTTCGAAGAGAACCTATTGTGTATGTGTAGCGTTGGGTATTTTTTGTGATACCCAAATAACCCCTAGGCGATGATGAAAAANTGGTGATGCGTGGGGAGGGTTTTCGTTTCTATGGGTTTCGATTTCGAAGAGAACCTATTGTGTATGTGTAGCGTTGGGTATTTTTTGTGATACCCAAATAACCCCTAGGCGATGATGAAAAATCGTGGCCTATTTAACTTCATAGGCTGTAAGCTCAGGATTGAAGAAAAGTTCACACCACAAACGATGTAACCCAAATCTTGTTGGGTATTTAGAGGAAATCAGTCCATTGGGCTAGATGCTCAATACCCAACTTATTAGAGATAAGTGATAAGGGTTTATCTTCTCCTTCTTTCAAATTTGTAGAACTCTATCATTATCTTTTGGTAACCAATTTTTTGTTCTCGTGATGCCCATCCTTAGAGAGAATTCTGGGAAATTAGTTCCACTCCTTGCCTATAAATTGAAACCTCTCGACCTCAATTTCTACACACTAAAAATTCTTGCTCAGTGCCTTTAGGAAGAAGCAGTAACCGATTTCCTTGCTTAGTGCTAAACTTTCCCTACTTTGTGCAAAATCTCTTCAGTCCAACTTCTCCTCTTTGAGCCTTTGTGTACCCTTGTCATTCTCCTAACTTGGTGTTGCCTTTGTGGTGTTGTATTAAGTTTTCTGAGCCTAAGAAAAGGGGAATTTCATTGTTCTTATTGTTCTTCAATTTGTGTCTCTTAATTTGATTTCATCGTATTGATAATTTCATAGTTTAATTACTTTGTTTTTGTTCAATCATAGGTGGAATCAAGTTCAACATGTAGATTTGAGATTTCAGGCAATAATTTTTTTTCTTTTTATTCACTACCATGTTAGTTGGGAAACGAACCCTATTAATGATCTTGTTCGTGTAGCAAGATCGGTTGAAATTTGGTACAACTCGATTCTCCGGCCCAAATAATAATT
Organism: Fraxinus floribunda; assembly: GCA_903798395.1. Lineage (NCBI taxonomy): Eukaryota > Viridiplantae > Streptophyta > Magnoliopsida > Lamiales > Oleaceae > Fraxinus > Fraxinus floribunda. Next base: position 11,925 of record CAIGRS010221735.1, on the reverse strand, counting down.
ACACGTACATAAGTTGAAGGCTGTTTGATCATCTCAAAGCAACCAAATTATGCATTGTTGTACAAGGATTTTTGAGAAATAATTCATTTTTATGTGTTTTTTCCCAAAGAAACAAAGAAGATTTTTGTTTAAATTTCATTAATATTCCTTAGTTAATGTAGCGACCAATTTGAACTGGGAGGTCATGATAATGGTAAAAAAAAAAATGCATGCCAAATATGTATAGAATGATTTCAAGAAAAATATCAAAAATCTCGAGTACTTGATAGAATATAAATAGAAAATTTAACTTTTGTGTGTCTTGTCGATTTTAAAATCGTAAAAACGTTTTTCAGAAACGTAAAATCAATTTGAGCAGACCATACTAAAAACATGGCAAAATGTAAGGTAAGAGAATGATATAAGTACATAATTAATTGGGAAAAATTCATGGATTAGACGTTAACTATAAAAAAATCAATATTCAGGCCTTAAGTTTCATAGTTGCAAAACTCAGGTATTTAGTAATTAATTAAATATTAATTGTAATATATTAACAAATCAAGCTCCACCATCCTACCGATATAGAATTTTTCTATTACATTACATTCCATGAATTGCTTTTGCAATTAGGACTCCCTAAAATACTCAATCACCTCTCTAAAATATCATTTCGGCTTCGTTTCAATGGATTCCCTCTCATTTGATATTGATGGCAGTACAATCGTGCTTCCAGGTCACAATTCGAAGGTGTCAATATCCGGTCACAAATTCAGATTCGGGCCAGTGGAGTTCCTTCAGCTGACAATTAGCGGTAGTAAATTCGACATTACCGATCACAGTTTCCGAGGTGGTAATCTCCAGTTACAATGTAATTATGTTCGTAGTGTTGGAGTGGATTGGAGTTCAGGTCACAATTTCCATTATTGGTGTCGATAATAAACATTGCAATTGTGGAGGACATGGTCACAATCATAGAAGATGCAGTAGTTTGGTTTCATTAAGTCAAACTTCGATCGTAGACATAACAATTTTAGATATTCTTTTACATTCCATTAATTTGTTCCAACTATCAATTGATATGTAAACAATGACTGTGACAAAATGAGATTTATGCTGTAGGAAAATGGGTTGAGTGGAAAATGTGACCTAAAGAACTGTTAAAGAACTTGTATTTGTTGTCGTGACTCCTAGATATACAGGGCAAATGTTTCCAGTGAAGCATGGTATATCTGTGACATGATATACCAATATGTGACCTGATATACCAATCTGTGACCTAAAGAACTGTTAGAGAATTTTTATTTGTTGTCTGTGACTTCTGGATATACATGGCAAATGTTTTCAGTGAAGCATGGGTATCTATGACTTGATATACCAACATGTGACCTCATATACCAATCTGTAACCTAAAGAGGTGTTAAAAACTTGTATTTGTTGTCTGTGACTTCTGGATATACGTGACAAATATTTTCAATGAAGCATGTGGTATCTGTGACCTGATATACCAATCTGTGACATGATAGCTGGAACAAATTAATTTGTTATTTTCATTTGGTCACAGATTGTTATTTTCAGCTACAAAACATTGCTACTGAAGGGAAGATATTGTTTTACAAAATGAAAGCAATTTTTGATGTAAAGTTTTCTAGTGCCCAAATCGAAGAAAAAAGCCATAACGATGGAGATAAACAAAAAATTACACGATTTGACGCAAAACTCCTTTAACATGAATTAAAAATTGCAGCCTCTATTAAAAAGATCAATTTCTAAAAGAATAAGTTTCAAGTCTCATATGATTGCAAGAAATAAAAAAAGAAGTAGAAGAAAAGTATAGCCTCAAGCATAAAGGCAGCTTCGCATTCATCAATCTCCGATGAATACCATCGAAGCAACTAGCGATGTATAGGTATTAACAGTTCTGGGCAGTTCTGAGAGATTGGAGGGTAAGGGGAGAAAGACGAGGGGTGAGGAATTGGTAAATTAGAGTTTTAAAAGATTAATTGTTTAATTAAAATGATAAAAATCTAAAAAATGAAAAAAATAAAGTCCAGACCTGATTTTTAAAAACGTCAAACTAAAGACCTGATTTTATGTAATTCCACTAATTAATTTGCCTAAACAAATTTGTTGGACTCATGAAACGTGTCAATATGGGCCATAATTTATATAATTTACTAATATTACAGTGTATGGATACCAATATTCTAAAATATGCAATGTGTGTCGATTGTTTCGATCGAGAATCAAACATTACAAACATATTCGTGCCTAAGTGAAGTATATGTTTAAATTACACGTTTTCCAATTTTTAATAGTATTTCAAATATTCTAAACTAATAAATAAACAAAATAATGGATTCTTTGAATTTTATATATAATCTTCAAATTTTCAAAAAATATATACACACACAACAATTATTTGAACTTAATACAAATTCTTCAATTTTTTAATAAAAATAAACAGCACAAAAATATAAATATTATAATTACTTTGTAATCAATTCCTATATTTAGATTAGATACGAACAATGCCTTCAAAACTATTTACATTCATCATTGTTATATATTTATGTCACTCTATATATATATCTATATTAAAATTCTAAAAATAATAATATTTTCATTCACATCACATTACATCTTAATATTGTCCTTACTAAATCATTTGTTTAAACAATATACATCCACAGCATCTTTAATATATATATAATTCTTTCAATCCTTTCATATATTTATCTAGGGCTGAACATGAGTCGATTCAATTCGATTCTGAAGAGAACTGAACCAATCCAAATTTTTTGAGTATTTAATAAATGGAACGTCGGGTCCAAATATAATTATGGAACCGTTCGAGTTCGATTCGGTTCCGTACCATAATTATATTTTTTAAACATTTACAGCAACACTACATAAATACAACTAATGACATTTTCATTCGTAACTTTTACAAATTAAAGTAGCCCAATTTAAAATGATAAGAATATATGAGTCTTAACTCAAATAGAAATGGAAAAACAGTACCAAAATCAGTACCTACCGCCGTCGGTGAAATGATGGAGCTTCAAATTTCATTTTAATGATTATACTGCACACATGGATCTAATCAGTAACTACCGCCGTCGGTAAAATGAAAGAGCTTCAAAATCGATTTGGGAATGGGGGATGTAGGTTTTAAAATTATCAAATGAATTGAGTTTATACGGGAGTGGGCTACTGCTGCTTACCAAATGAAACTGGAATGGAAAGGGGAATGATAAGACGCAAATGTTGGGCTAACAAGAAATTAATTTGGCAGGAATTAGCGGTTTGTTTAATTAATTTGCTAATTTGTTTAGAAAAAATTAAATTAATTTAATTAACTCAATATATAAAATTAAAAAAATTATTTAGATTCAATTTTTATTCTATTTTTCGGTTCTTGGTCTAGAACCGAGAACCCACCTAAACTCATCAGTTCTCAATTCAGATACCCGTTCGAGTATTTAATTCATGAAGAACTGCTTGATTCGATTTGAGTTCGGTTCGGGAGTTTTATCCAACACTATATCCATCCACACAATTTTTATATATCTATACATCGTGAAGTTGCTCTTAATTATTGAGGAATCTCATGAAAATTAAGGATTTAACGTTGCAATATATTAAAGTTTCAATTTTTAATTTCTTGATATTTATTTATGCATTTTTGTTACTTAAACGATTACAGAGAAAGAATTTCCGGGTTTTCTTTGGTTTTGCAATTTCAAGTTTGTTGTTTTTTTTTTTCTTAAATCTTGCTTGCTGTTGAAGATACATCACGACTTAGGGTGTGTTTGAGCTACATTATTTTGGATAATGTATTCTGGAATAGTAGATTGATGGAGAATGTGTGTTTGAAAAAAAAAATTTATTGATGTGATGGAAAATATTATTTTATTAAAAAATATGTGGTTGAAAATGAGAATGAAAATTTTAATGTGTACTATAAGATGCGTGAAAGTTACGCCATTTTGTGAAATGAATTTGAGATAGTCTAAGCAATGGTGCTAATGTCAAAATCATGATAAAGACTGAAATATCAAGGACTAGTAATCTCATGTTTGAAGATTAAAGAATATCCATAACTACACTACGTAAAAGATTGGGGGCCAAACCATATAATTTTCGATAATTTAAAATCATAGTTCAATGCAATATACCCCCACTTATGGGGGGCCGCCAAGTGGCGATCCTTAAAGTCTGTACAGCCATTATTATCCAAGTCGGCAGGCCCCCCAACCTATAGGAAACGCCACTTGGCACCCCTTAAGTACAGGCCACGTACAACCACTATTATCCAACAAAAGGAGTGGACCAAATTACAAGTCTTCTAATTGATCATTTCATTCTGCAAATGCATGTTTCGAAATAAAATGTGAAACTTGCCATGCAGATGTCATCAATTGGCAACAAATTAATTGGCATTATTAATATGTCAGACTACTTACCAACTTACCATTGGAAACGAGGAAAAATATTAATGGTTTAAACCTTGCCACACTTAGAAAAGAGGGGTGGATAGATCATAGATTCACATAAACACAGGAGGTGGTGGTTTTTTATTTTTATTTTTTGGTCCACACATATTAATAAAAAAACCCGAGAAAAGTTAAAGGGACAGTCCAACCCTGTCACTTACGTGACGCTCGACTATTGGCTGGACGGCTGTGAGCCACAACCGTCCAGCCAATAGCAGTACAACCCTGTCACAGTAGCACAGTCCAAAAAACCCTAATGATTTTAGTGAGGAATGTCCTCTTTACCACTTGGTTCACTGCTACCACAAAATCATCACTAAAGGTGTGTTTGATTGATAAATTCTAGATAATTCAATTGTCTATAAATTATTTGTATGAAAATTATTAATTAATTGTGTTTAGTTAATTTAGTTTTCAATCTAAGAAATATTATATTTGTTCATTTTTTATTGAAGATAAGAGACGGGGGATATATAAGAAAGAGTGAATTATTTGGTAAATAAAAATCACTCCTCCTAAAGAAAATATTTTTCTTATTTTCAAGAAAAATATAGTCACGTGATCAAAAGTGAAAAAATATTTTTCTTGAAAAAATTGTTAATCAAACAGCGCAAAAGCAGAAAATTAGGTGAAAAACATATTTTTCATGAAAAATATTGATAATAAATTCTATCACAATCTACTAAAAAATTAATTCTAATCCTCACCAAACATCCACCAAATATGTCATGATCCATGTTTGCAAATTGGTAGTGCCTTTTTTTGGCAGCTTAGAAGCACTCCTAAACATCCCATAGTTGCCTACTTTATCGAAGCTCAGCCGTGGACCTACATTTGTAAAGAAGCTCGGAGAGGATAGGGTAGACCTGCCAAATTCAGTAGCCGAATAGGTCCTGTGGGTGTAGGTCAGCTTCTCTACGACCCGTTTATAACTTTATATTTTGAAAAGTCTATTTTTCAAAAGGTAAATTATGACTAAGCTCCCTAATCTTTTAAGTGCTGTGGTTATGGGTTCGCAACCTTCAAAAGTGGGGTTTAGGATCCCCCAACCTATTTAAATATGTGAATATGACCATACCGTGAAAAATCATTAATTCGAGCACTTAAACAACACGTGATCTTCAATTGAAACGGAGATAATACGTTAATTGATTAGACTGTTTTGCCCTCGAGCTATTAGTCATGCAAAAATCACATACAATTTTAAGATCTATATTGACAATTTCGGTCGCTAGGGACTCAAAACTTCACATTTTGAAAATTGGTGATGCATAAATAATCATACTACGTAAAAAAGTTGGGGTGCCCAAACCTAATTTACCATTTTTAAAAACAAGCCCCTATTTGAGCACCACTATAATTAATTTTTGGAAAAAAAAAATGTATTTTGTAATAATGATTTTTTGAAGAATGTACGGTTAAAAATGGAGGAAAAAATTTGGATTTACGTGTAATATTATTTTATTAGAGAATGTGTGGTTGAAAGAAATAGAAAAAAATGCATTTTGAAATTAATGAAGTCCAAACATGTGCTAAATTACGTAGGGCCATTGGGCCGACTTGGTTCAACTTTATATTTTTAGGACCTAAGGGTCAGACAAGGTCGAACTCTTGATAGGTCACGACGAACCCATTGACAGGACATTGGTGTTAAAGGGTCAAGCCGACACGAGTCATCTCTTTGACACTTGACAATTATTAATTTATTTTATGGTTTGTTATAAGATCATTTTCAACCACATATTTACACAATAAAATATTTTACGCATATCAAAAAAAATTCATACTTCTTAACCATACATTCTCCTAAAAATAACTATTCAAAACTCTTTTTTTCCTACAATAATGATTATCAAACAGGCTCTAGAAAGATGGATTAAATAATTGGGTTGTGCTACAAGTACATTAGGGTGTCCCACCGGCACTCCCTCCAATAGGGGGATACCGGGTGTCCATTATGGACACCCCTATGTACACCCCAATGTAAACTTAGCATTTTCCTAAATAATTCACCTCTCGCTTTGTCCCCAAGTAAAAATAAAAACACTAAGAGCCTGTTTGGGAGAGCTCAAAATTCAATTAAAATTGAAAATATAGTCGTTATTGGGTTTCACTCGTCTAATAAAAATCAACATAAACGACTAATTTTTCGATTTTAATCCGATTTTAATCCCTACCAAACACACTCTAAGTGTTTTTTCATGCAAAATTAGTTTGCCATGTTTCTCATGTTGATAGATGTAGAAATAGTTGAATCACTTTATTTAACAATTTAAATTATTAAAAACAGAACATAGATTATCTTTTTAAAGTTCTATTTTAAAAGACTAATATTGTTAAAATAAATAGTCAAAATCCTTAACCTGTGATTTCTCATTTAAATTTTCGTATTTAATTGGATTGCTTAACCTGTTCACACTTAGGAATGACAACATTTCTCGTTTCCGCCCACCCCAAATGGCAACAAAAATACCGAATGTACAATCACTTTCACAGCCCCCTCACATGGGGGTGATGCTCGCGATTTTAAATTGTAGGCCCCATTCCTATGTGAGGAGACTGTGAAAGATGATGTACACCAGCATAATTCAAATGGTAATGAGTGCGAATTTTGAAATCCGTCTCAAATCTTTTTTATCTAATTTTTTTATTTTTCAATTGAAATTATATTTTATAATTAATGTCAAAATAACAACTATAATAGAACGATAAATGGAGAAATTTTAATCTCCTACCCTTCATATTGAATAATTTCGAGGGATAAGGATAAGTATTTTAAGCCCATGTTTGGTCCGAATTAAAATCTAATTTTAGTCCAAATCAAAGTCAAACAATCAATATTAACCACATCTTTCATGAGTCCAACAACTGTTCAACCACGCATTTCAAAATTATTTTTTTTTATCACAATCTACTATAAATCTAATTTTAAACCCATCATACGCTCTAAACAAGTTTACGATTGAATTTGTCCACTTAAAGTTACAAAATAACTATAGCGTGGTTTCCTCTTAAATACTTAAACAACCACTAAGTTATTGCTTTATATTAAATATAAAAATGCAATTATATTATCAAGTACTTAATAGGAAGGTTTTTCAAATTATATATTGAAAATATTTGTACAATTGTAATATATGTATCAAAGGAAGAAGCAATACATGAAAAATCTCAAGCACAAAGTTATTAATTTGTTTGCTTGGTGACCAAATAACTTTACTCTTACGATAATAATGTTTAGTACATTTGGAGGTGGTCTCATCCCGGCTTGTACGGCAAAGCTAACTCGTTAAACCTATGAAAACACGCATGTTTCGATTATGTACACAAAAGATTGAATTACGATAAATAGAAGAATCGTCCCAACTTCATTTCTCACCAAAACAAAGAAATATGTACAAATTTATGAGATGGCCAACACGTATTGTTGCGGTATTCAACTCTCATATCTGCATCTATGTACACGACACTTAGAATTTAAAAACATAATCTCGAATTGCAGTTGATACCCCAATTGTTGGATTGAAATTGCCCCTCCATTCAAACAAAATGAATAATCGCATGTAATCATCTTTAAATACCATCATCGTGCCTGAATTCTTGCACCAAAATCAGCTAGATAACATTATCTCAGTGATGACAAACTCATGCGCGAATCAACTCATTGATCAATGTCAAATTGAATTGCGGCCCCAAATTCCGCTGCGGCACGAGACAGTCATTAAATAAATTTGTTATTGTCTCGATTATTGTCATATCGTACCTTCAAATAACGTTATATTTTTACTTATTCTCACCCCGAATTTGTGTCTAGACATCCTACACACACCTCTTACTATGGCATGACGTAGGACAAAACATCCATCCACGTGCTATATCCACTTTTCCGATTATTTAACTCCTAAAAGCTTGGATGTATATTTATTCCATTCTAAGCAGAATCCTGAAGAGTTGTTGATATCATTTATTAACTAGGCAACAAACAGTACAATGACGTCAGTTCACAACAGTGTTCGAAGAGCATTATTGTTTGCAATAAGTTGAGACTGTCATATCAAATTTATTTGCACGAATAGTCTTTGTCCTAAGGGATCACGTCCTATTCTTTTGAATGTTGATGTTAACGTCCTCATATGAATGTTTAGGTGCGGAAATAGTCATTCGAGATGGATTTCTCTTATTTGACAGTTAAAAAAGTTAATTTTCTCTTAGACTCTTACCTTTACTCACATAGATAAAATAAAAGATAATGACAAACAAACCGAACCAATCCATCAAGTGGGCAACCTCTCCAAATCAATACGAGAGTTACTCATAAGTTTGACTGTAAAAATGTACAGAATCCGTCTCGAATGACTTTTTTTGAACCTAGATGTTCTTATGAGGACATCATACGTCAATGCTAAGATAGGCTTTGATTCCACATGATTGATAAGGTTGCTATTAATTTTAGATAACGTATTTTTATTCCTTTGAGAGGGTAATATGGTGGCAGATTTTTTGGCGACACCATGCCCTGAACAGAATTATAATGGGACCAGAAGAAGTGAGGATTAAGCGAGAGGGGGATAGGTTGCGAGTCCCTTTACTTGTACTCCATAGTACTTCGTAGCTTATATTTCTAACCTCTAAACATGTTTCACATGCTCATCAAGTTTTAAGTGCTTAGTACGGTCTACATCTACCTTTTGTACTCCATCTCCCTATCAATAAAGAGGGTGTGGTTGGTGTGGTTGCGGGTCTTGTGCCAGTCCCCAGGTTTATCTAGTGCGCATTGGTGGTGCCAATAGCGGCTGCGGGTTCCTGGGTTATCAAAATAAGATAATGACAAACAAACCGAACCGATCCATCAAGTGGGCAACCTCTCCAAATCAATACGAGAGTTACTCATAAGTTTGACTGTAAAAATGTGCAGAATACTGTGTTGTGTAAATATGTAGTTAAAAAAAGTTTCGAAAAAAAAAAATTCATCAAACAGGGGCTAACTTTAGGTGGACGCCTAAAAATCCCTTCTAGGCTTGTCTTGTGTCGTGCTATGCCTAGAAAAAATGTTAATTCTTTTTATAATTTCTTTCAAACTTTTGAAAAATCATTTTCAAAACTATTTTTTTTAAAAAAAAATAAAAATCGTTCATATACAGTACACATTTTTTTAAAATTCATACATTCTCTCGGTAAAATAATTTTATATGTGAATCAATAACTTTTCAAAAGTATAGCTTTTCACAAAATTTAGTTTTTTTTTAAAAAAAAAAATACATAAAACATTTAATTTTAAAGCATTTATTCTTAGGAATAAATTAACTATTTTGGAATAACCATGTAAAACATGTTGAAGATATGATTTAAATAAATAGATCTATCACGTTTCGAGAGTTTAAAATATTAGATTGAATGATTAGTAGAATTTCATAAAACATACAAAAGATCTTCCATGTAATCAAATTATTAAAGACATCCTTGTAGTGAAATTTGAGTCAACTTGACCCTCCTTAATCTTCAAGTATGCACAAAAACTTGGGATGCATTTGATTTAATGTTTTCAAATCATTTTCAATCTTGCGAAATACTGAAAACGTGTTTGATTTGATATTTCTAAAAATGCATTTTTAAAAACAAGGTTAAATTTATAACATAAAACTCAAAATACATTTTTTTATATTTTGAATGTTTTCAATGAAAATTCTGAAAATGCTCAAAACATGAAAAAAGTTTTTAAATAACAATTTTAAAACTATAATTTGAAAATAAAATGAAATATAGAATAATATGGCAAAGTCTTTCCGCATTAATTAATTCTCTTAGGGTTACATACATGACGTCACAGTCCCATAAATACGTAGGTCCTGTTTGATAGATCTTTAAGTCGATTATGAGATTAGGGTGTGTTTGAGCCTCATTATTTTGGAAGAATGTATTTTGGAATAGTAGATTGATGGAGAATGTGTGGTTGAAAAAGAAGGAAAAATTATTGATGTGATGAAAAATATTATTTTATTAAAGAATGTGTGGTTGAAAATATTTTGAGCAATTAAATGTGTACTTAAGGGTGTGTTTGAGTTACATTTTTTTTGGAAGAATGTATTCTGAAATACTAGATTGATGAAGAATGTGTAGTTGAAAAAGAAGGAAAAATTATTGATGTGATGAAAAATGTATGGTTGAAAATGAAGATCTTAATGTGTACCAAACAGGGACTAAGAAACTATCGTTTGAATAATTTGAAAGAGATTTATTGGACCAGAAGAGTTTTTAGAGAAATTTGATTTAAAATAAATTTTTCTACGAGAAGCAAAGGCAAAAACAAAAACTCTACCAAACTACCAAACTGCCCGTAGTATTATCACATGCAAAAAGCAACTTTGCAATAAATAACTAGTTATGTAGTAAGTTGCTGGGCAGTTCCCCTCATAAAATTCTTAGGTATACAATTATTCGATACACTGTGTTCAGATAGTATTCACTTCTTTATGTAAGTATAAAGTATTTCCTATTGTTCACGTCTGTGTTATCTATACCCTATATGTGAGTTTCCATAATAGCAAGTAGCTAAGTAACTTTAGGGTTTTTCTATACACATACGTTGGTGGGGGTGCCCTAAATGGGAAGGTCAGCTTATTCCCATGAGAAGTTAGAGCTAAAGAAACGGCCATGGACTCGAGAAGAAGATCAAAAGCTACTCGCTTATATTGAAGAACATGGGCATGGACGATGGCGTTCCTTGCCGGCAAATGCTGGTCTCTCCCTCCTTCCCTGTCTTTCTGTTTTCTCTTTTCTATTTTGCATGTCATTGTTTAGTCTAATCTAATAAGTCCATGTTTGGTACACATTAAAATTTTTTTTCTCATTCTTCTACTCATTTTTAATTACATATTTTTCATCACATCAATAACTTTTCCTTATTTTTCAACCACACAATCTCCATCAATTTACTATTTTAGAATACATTTTTCCAAAATAATGTGGTTAAACACACCCTATGCCCTCGTTTGGTATACATTAAATTTTTCATTTTCATTTTTCTACTCATTTTCAATAAAATAATATTTTTCATCAAATCAATAACTTTTCCTTATTTTTTCAACCACGCATTCTCCATCAATCTATTATTCCAGAATACATCTTCCAAAATAATGTGGCTCAAATACACCATAAATATAATATTCTAAGAGTGAACGGAAAAAATAAATGTTATGAAGTAACTAGAAAACTCATGTTACTCAAAATACATACAACCCAAAAGTAAAAAAATAATGTTATTTAACATCAATGATGCTAGATCACCAATTTATGTGATAAGTTCAATTAAAAGTGAACTTATGTGATTCATTTAATTGAACCTTTAATTTAATGTCACTAATGTTATCACCTAAACTGGTATCAAACACCGATGGTGTTAAATAACATTATTCAAATGACGTTTAGGAAGGAAATGGGACTAAAGAGA
>CAIGRS010221693.1:0-10554 GCA_903798395.1 Fraxinus floribunda | reverse complement strand
AAGGATTGGGTTTCTGAAAATTTTGGGCGGCCCAAAGTTCAGTGCAGGCATGGGCTTAAGTTGGGTCCGCCCCTAACTGAACCCATATCTTGACCAGCATAATTCATGACCTCAATTAGGGGCGGACGCAAAACTTTAAAGTTAGGGGGCATAATCGAACTTGAAAAGAAGTTGGGAGAAATTTTGCAATAAAAAATTTACGTCCAAAAATTTATACCCCATATAATTTTGCATCTAAAAATTTACATGAGATATGACTTTTTTCGGATGTAAAATTTCGAAAAAAAATTATGTTATATTCCATATAAAATTTTCTAATAAAATGATGAAAATTACATTGAGATGTATCGCAAAAATAATAATTGTGAATGAAATAATTGAATTTTTTTTAAAAAAAAATTGCCAGTTAGAAGTCTTTCTTTAAGACTCGCGTTTAACATATTTTTAATTATTTTCGATATCTGTTTGGACTATTCGATATGCCTATAATATAATTCTCGAAATAAGTTTTGAGATAACATAAACAATTTATATATTCAATTAGCGTACGATTATCAGAGAATTTTTAAATTTAGCATGTTATCGAAATTTAAATTTATTGTAATTTTGTCATTGTTTGGTGGAGATTAAAATCAAATTTTAGTAAATTTTGATAAAAGTTAAACAATTATGAATTTCATGAAATATATTATTAAAATTAATTGTTAACTTTGATTTGGATTAAAATTTAAATTTCAAACGGATACCAAACATGACTTTATAAAAAAAAAAAAAAAAATCTCTAAAGTTGGAGGCACGTGCTCCCCAGGACCCCTCGGGTCCGCCGTGACCTCAACTAATGTTTTTGCTTAGTTTAAGCGGTGATGATCACCATGGGCATGCGCTAGTGCCATTGATAGGCACTTAGCTAAATTTTTTATTAGCCACCGAACTTTAGGTTATGTCACGTATCGCTCATCGAACTTTCAAACTTGTATTATTGGCTATTGAACTTTAATCCGTTATGCTCATTACTCACCAGATCAGAAATTTTTTCTTATTTTTTAAACACATATTTCAAAAAAAAAGAAATAATCACTATGTCAAAACTTAGCCCCTTTTTTAATGGATTAAACTTCAGATTTTAATCTTATTCAAAGGCAGAAATTGATTTTAATCGCATATGCATTAGACCTACTATTGTTTAACCACATATTTCATCTCTTTTTTTTTATCAAAATTTATTAAAAGTGATTTTAATCCCCACCAAGGGATTATTTTTCCCAAAAATGAAAAAAACTATTCTTAATAGTTGTCAAACAAGGGTCATGTCATCTAATTGGAGGGTAGAGAACGAGGAAACCTTCATGAATCATGATAGGGCATCGCTAGCCTAATATTATGGTCCTATTATAGACGGAATGCACTTAAAATACTAAAAATCCGAAAAATAGCACTAAAGTCCACTATTTTGTCTTTGTGATTGACCTAAAATTCCAATTGGTCAACAAGATTTGTGACCCAACATATATTTCTGACAATAAAATTTTTTGGACTGACAAAAATTCATCTTGCAATTTTTTATTGAGGCCTGCTGGACGTCCCACCGGCGACCATCCAATAGGGGGGCGCCAAATAAGCCCCCCTGTTTTCCCCTCTGTCTTTGAGCCTGGACAAGCAGGCTTTTCCTTTTTTATTTTTTTTAAGAGTGAGTCTATAGTAACAAGTACGTTTGGTCACGTCTAGGATTTTGCCAGTTTTATTAACAGTTATAAGCAGAATAAACGAATTGAATTGTCCTGTTTGAGCCAAATTATTGTAGAATGAGAATGAAAAATATAGACGTTATTGGGGCCCACACAAGAGATAGAAAATTTGAATTTAAATGTTGATGTGATGGATAACGGTCATATTTTTCATTTTAATGAGATAATAAGATGGCTCAAATGGGGCGTAAGTTGAACTTCAACTTAATATAGACGTTATTGGGGCCCACACAAGAGATAGAAAATTTAAATTTAAATGTTGATGTGATGGATAACGGTCATATTTTTCATTTTAATGTGATAATAATGTAGATTTATGTCATAAAATTTGTCAGCTAGGGTCATGCCACAAATTTTGTCCATTTTAGTAATAGTCACATACAAATTAGTCAAATTGAGATAAAAATACAAGTTGAATGGTCAAAATAACAAAAAAGTGAAGTTGTGAGACAGCGGGAAACAAACCTATAAGTTAGGGGACCTCTAACAAAATTTTCTTTACGAGTGCAGTTAGATAGTGCCAAGGTATAAGATTAGGCATCTCGCTATTATTTTTAACCACACATTTTTCAATAAAATAATATCAAACGTAAATTAAAAAAAAATCTTATTTTTTAACCAAATATTCTCCATCAAATCATAATTCCAAAATGCATTTTTGGCAAAAATAAATGGGGGGTCAAACCAGCTCTAGATCTTTTTAGCAATTTAGTTTCTCATTCATTTTTTTCCTCCCACCACATTCTTCTCCTTAATTCTAACTTGGTCGTGCTTAAAGTAATTTTTTAAAAATAAAGATTAATTTTTCATCTGAATAAACTATAAGGGTATGTTTGAGACACATTATTTTGGAAGAATCAATTTTGGAATAATAGATTGATTAGAGAAAATGTGAAGTTGAAAAAGAAATTCTAGATGACTAAATTGGAAATATTCAAAGATGAGTGTCTAAATGAAACTTTAAAATTAGTTGAGTGATCGAAACAAAATACTACAAATTTATCCCCCAGAGAGCGAGAAATAGCCCTACTGTACTGAATCGTTTACCTTGAGGAACAGAGGGAATTCAGCAAGAGAAGAAACGAAAAAGATGGGCGGAGGAATGGAAACTCACAAGAACAAGTGGATAGAAGATTGGTCGTCGGCGCGCGAGAATCTGGAGCACAATTTCAGGTGGACCCGCCGCAACTTTGCCCTTGTTGGCCTATTCGGCATCGCCCTCCCCGTCTTCGTCTACAAGGGCATCGTCAAAGAGTTCGTAAGTTTTTGTTCTTATCGTACATTTTTTTTTTTCATCCCTCGCGTGACTTCGTTTTTTTTTATAATGAGTCTACCTTTTTTAACTAATTTTTCGTCGAATTTGAGTGTTCATTATGTTTCCGATGTAACTTTTTGAATTGAACGTGTTTGAAATCTTGTGAATTGTTTGGTTTAGCAGGTTGATTTTTCCGTACGTGTCGATCATTTTCACCTAATATTGGGTCGATATTGAGTGTTCTTGATGATTCCAGTGTTTATTTATTCGAATTGAGCATTGCATCTGACTATTGAAGAAGGATCCATAGACTATAAAGATTTGTTTTTGAGCAACATTGATAGCCTGATGGTTAGTTTTGGTTTTTCTATAGTTGCCCCTATTTCAGCTCGATATTGAGTTTTCGTGATGATTCTGAGGTCTACTTTTCACAATTAATCATGTTTGAAACCTTGGGATTTGTTTTATATAGCTTTTTTTTTTCAGTTGAATCTGTAATGGGTATTTAAAAAGACTAGTAAAAGTTTTGTTTTTGAGAAATATTGATACCTGAATGATTGGTTTTGATTTTTCTCCAACTTCAGGCGAATCTAAGTCTTTGTGATGATTCTGGTGTATTGTTTTTGTAATGGAACATGTTTGAAATATTGGGATTTATTTGATTTAGCATGCGTTCAGTTGAAGTTGAATCTATAATGGTATTCAGATAGTTGAATCTATAATGGTATTCAGATAGATGAACTTAAATGATTTTATCTATAACCCTTTTGTGTTCATTCGAACTAAAGCCATGGTTTTCAGATAGTTGAATTGTTTGGACGAAAAGGTGAAATATACAAGTAGAAGATGTGAAAAACTGAAACTCAAAGGAAGCAATTTTTCATGAATTTACAAATCATTTGGGCCGAAAAGTCTTTTAAATGAGAAAAGACACACCAGATTATAAAAACCGTAACATTTGAATTTCTTTCTGAATGGTCACATCATTTAGGTCAGGTCCAGTCACAGATTAGAATGACCGGCTTAGTTTAACCATCAATTGGCCTGGCCTTATCTGCAAATTAAAATATCTTTGGCTGGTCTTTAATTTAAGATATTGGTTAAATTTCAAAAGAATTTCCCTAAGAAAATAATTTTTTGATTAAACCCATGTTTTGAGCTGGTGGGCAGAGGTAGCGCTCGCATTTTCCCGAGCCTACAATTGTATAGGTTCTCCGCTCACCCTCTAAGAACTTGGGTATTCCTTTGGATCTAAACCCATTTCCCATTTCCAGAATTTGGGTTGATAAGCCTTTCAATTTTTTAGTTTTCATTTCTCAATCAATGTGGGATTGTTTCAATGCTATTCATTCCTTCTCTATTCTTTCCTTTTGTTCATCTTTCTTCCTTCTCAACAGTGTTTACATATGAATTATACCGTGCAATGAAATTTGATTGTTAAGCTGAATGGTTTTTCTTTCATTTTGAGGTTCAACTGGTTCTTAGACAGACATATATCTTTTTCATCGTGCTTTCTATGCTTGTAAGCGCAATAATTACTTACTAAGTTGATTTTGGACAAGTAGATCTCGAACAAGTTATCAAATCATTGCATTTGATGTTTTGATTAAAAAATGTTTTTTTAATATTTTATATACATTTTATGTTCTTATTTTTTTCCCCTGTTGGCCACCCACCCCACCCCCTTCAATTCCGTGTGATCTGTGTGTCAGAAGTTTCTAGAACTTTCCTATAATATTCTGTAATTTTGATGGCAGCACATGCAAGATGAGGATGCAGGGAGGCCGCACAGGAAGTTCCTGTAAGATTTCTGAAGTTCCGTTTAATAAATAATGGCTGAAGTTGAAAATTGTAGCCTTCTATAAATCACATGATGTGTCACTAACCCATTTCGACAACATTCGTTTTTCATTCTCTTTTTACCTTCTGTGTTGAACCTTGTTATGAAAAAATAATATTTTTGGGATGGTAATATCTTCTGCCCTCCTCTCTTTTTACTTGACAATCTAAGGCTTAGAAATGGCACACAATAAAAATGGAAGAAGATTAACTATGAGAGGTTGTTCAATTGGTCAGATGTTGGGTTTACTCCCTAATGGTCATCAATTCGAGTCTCCTCAGAGCCACTGAAGTGAGTACTCGACCGTAAACTTCAAGCCCTATGGGATTAGTCGAGGTGCGCGCAAGGCGGCCCGAACATCCACGGTTATAAAAAAATATGGAAGAAGATTTTCCAAACCTTCATAGGTAAACTAGGTAGGGTCATCAAGAGTTGGCCCCTATTTGGTAGAGATTTTTTTAGTATAAATTTTGTGAAAAATGATTCTTTTTGAAGAATACGTGTTTAAAAAGTATGAAAAAGTTAGGGTTTATATGCAAAATTATTTTATGGGGAATAGTTATGAATCCACTTGCCTAAATGGATCTCAGTGGTTTCTGAGGTCACGATACATTATAATCTCATGTATATTATACATCTCTTACTCCAAACGAGTTATCAGCCTTTATAAAATGTTCCTTAATTGAACATATGAATGTACATCAATGTAAACCTTTATGCCTATGTGGTAGCTCCATTTTTGCTTGAAAATGAGTTTTGTAATAGTAGATTTTTGGAGAATTAGTGGTTAAAAAGTTGAGAAATTTTTTGGGTTTACGTGCAAAGTATTTATTGTGAGAATGCGTGGCTGAAAATGAGTTTGAAAATAAACGAGTTTTTAGATAATGGGATCAAATGGGGGCTTATATGGTTCCTGGAAATGAAATGTGGCAATCTTATCCCTTATGAACTTCCTCTCTAGCCCTATTTTCCGTAACATCGATAAGGTCTTAAAAGTGCTAGAATCGAAAATGTTCAATCTTTGCTCATAGGAGTTTTTAGATAAAAAATAAATAGTGAAAAAGTGAAAAAGAGAAATGAAGCAAAAATGAAATCCAACACAAAAGTCGTGATATGAGTGGATGGGTTAGGAAAGTAAGAGAAAGAAACAAAGTAACAATTAAATGTGATAAAAATAATCACATGTTGTGATTTGAATTAACGGTCTTACTACATAAGTATATAGGATGGTACAACCGACGGCCGACGCTTGTCTCTTGAGATTGAGTAGCTTATTTGGAGATCCTTTTTATTGTTTGTTTGGGAAGGGATTATTTGAAGTGAAAAATGATTTTTTGTTCAAGATAGGGAAAACGTTATGGGATTACATGTGAAAAAAAATTATTGAGAGATTGTGTGGTTGAAAATTAGTTTGAGAAAAAATGATACTCGAATAATCCCTGCTAGATAAATGCAGATTACTGCCTGAAGAAAGCTCAAGTAACCTTCATATAAGCTTTTAGCTTAACTGGCGCTCTTGTTTGAGTTTTGATAGAATATGAATTCAACTTGCACGTAATGCAGCACATTAAATTTTAAATTTAGATAATTAAAACACTTGAATGCATAAAAGCTATATTTTATAAATATTTATTTACAAGAGTTTCCATCCTTGACCTCCATTCATATTGAATTTCTTGAGTCTACCAAAAAACATGACTATGATGATAATTACTTTGCCTTCATCACTCCATTTCCCACTAAATCCATACCATTTGCTCACGCAAGTTGGATCGCTCCTTAGTTGACGATCACAGCTATACCCAGTCGTGAAACCCACATTTCCATATGCACTGTCAATCAAAAAAATATATAGGGAGTTAAATAATTTGGAATCATGATCGTGATTATTAATTCCAATCTTTCTTCTGCCAGTATTCTGATTTTTCTTGATCTCTTCGCATGTTGTTCAAAGAGTAAAAATTGATGGGTGCGGTACTTGAGAGGTTTGAGCGAGTGAAAATTTATCTGATTGTAATAATTTTTCACATAGTAAAAGCTTTGACGAGAAAAATCTAATTTGCCTTAATTTGCCTTAAACCTAACACACCTAAGTAGGCAGCCATGCATGTGAATTGGCCAGTTGGGGCTATTTTTTCAATCTCAGGTGTGGGTTGCTTGATCCATTTTGACACCTACCCTTTGGACAATGTGTATTTGGCTGACCTTTTTCACTTGAAATTCATATTTTAAGTTCATTGTGGTTCAATAATTAAAGCTCACTTTTAAGCAGAAGCTGGATTAAACAAATTTTAGTCAAT
Organism: Fraxinus floribunda; assembly: GCA_903798395.1. Classification (NCBI taxonomy): domain Eukaryota; kingdom Viridiplantae; phylum Streptophyta; class Magnoliopsida; order Lamiales; family Oleaceae; genus Fraxinus; species Fraxinus floribunda. Next base: position 3,414 of record CAIGRS010221693.1, on the reverse strand, counting down.
ATAAAAAGAATTAGGTCCTGTTTGAGCCACCTTATTGTAGAATGAGAATGAAAAATATAGTCGTTATTGAGTTTCACACAAAAGATTAAAATTCAAAATTGATGGCTTGATGTGATGAATAAATGTCATATTTTTCATTTTTATGGATAAAAAATATGGCTCAAACGGGGGCTTTAATCTATTTGTACCTAATCCTTTACCGAATTGACAAGTAGCAGCCTCCTAAAAAAGGGGCAAACAATTTAATTGGTTAGTTAGTGGTGTGATTATTTGGTTAAAAATGATGTCAAATTAATTATTTTTTAATTACAAAATAATTCATAACTTGGAGACTGGTTGCATAATATATATATATTATTGAAAAAAAAAATAAGGATATTATTTTTTGAAATATTTACCTTATGACTTCAAGTGTGATGTTCAACACACTGAAGTTGAGTGGATCCTCTTTTATTTTCTTCCTTTCTGTGATGCATATAAGAATAATGAAGATCATTAAATAAGAAAGTTGCGATAATATAAAATTTTCTCCAACTCTTCTTTGATTCTTCCTCTCTTGGCAATCTATTTGGCATTGTGGATCCCTTTTAACTGGTAAAAATGAAGTATATGGAGGAAGGTACCTGCGTGCCACAAAAAACGATGACTATTAATTACATCACATCTCAATCGAGGAAATTTCTCTTTTAAGATGGAACCGCTGGCTCAATGTATGTACCATCAAAGTTCGAAAAAGTTTAGATGAACAATCAAAATTTAAAATTAGTATCAAACAAGCTACTATCATTACCTTGCATATTAAGGTAAAATCGTGCTTCCTTTTAAGAATTCAGTCTTTGTTCCAGTAGAGTTGATTTTTTAAGATAGAACTAAAATTCAATTGTAATGGATTTCTCTTCAAGAAAATGTTGTAAATCGTGAAGCAATAATGCAGACAAAATATTAGAATAGTAATTTTGGGAGAATGTATGATTAAAAAAGAAGGAAAAGTCTTCGATTTACCTGTAAGATTATTTTATTGAAAATGTGTTGTGAAAAATGAATTCTAGAGAAAATGAGGCTCAAACAAGGGCTTAATTACCTACAAGCGTCGGATTTAACTATTTTTCAAAGTATAGGTCTTAACTATAATTTTTATTGGTCTAATTTGTGCAATAATTCAATACTTAAATACCTCGTTTTGACCAATAATTAGTATTTATTTATGTATAACTGCGGTGGACGTCAAACTTTAAAAACTACAATAATTTTGGATGGTACGTGGTACGAGGATTTTAATTGACTCGATTTTAAAATTTTGTCAATCATCAAACAATAATGCAAATAAAATATTGAAACCTACGAATTATCAGATTCAGTCTAAGAACAATAATTCAATATTTTAATTATTAAGTAACCAAAAAGTAAATTTATTTGTTAATTTAATTGATGCCACACTTCGTGGAAGTACGGTGTCCTAGGTGCTTCTAGGATGAACCATGCTAGTTGTACAACTGAGCTTGACAGCCTCAGTTAACAACCACTCACACATGAGGAGGGTGGATGGTTAATTTTATTTTTTTTAAACACAGTGAGACCAACTGAGCTTGACAGTCTCAGTTGACAACCACTCACACAGTTACACATGAGGAGGGTGAGTGGTTAATTTTTTTTTTTTTTAAACACGATGGGACCCACCATTGTAAGATGTTGTCAACCGAGGTTTACCATGCAACTTGGGCAGGTCTTTTTTTTATTTTTTTTATGGTTTCTCGAGACGTTATTTTTCTTGTTCCTCGTAGCTCTTATATTAAGGGTCGATTGCTAAAAATCTTTTCGTCTACTTTATTTTAGTTTACTTTGAGTAGGAATTAGAGTTTGCTCCTTCACAAAGTTGAAGAGCATAGTCTGTGAGAGAGAGAGAGAGAGAGACTAACATCATAACCACGTAGAATACCAAGATGGCCGGTGCGATTGTTGAAATATCGACAATAGTTTCGCCGGTATGCCTGGCATTAACCGATTGAAAAAGCGCTCCGACGAGTTTCTGGTAAGCATTCAATCCACTTAAGGCTGCTGAATTCCACTCCATAGAGCAGAACAACATTAACCCTATAAAGATAAATCCCAAAACTGTAGCAACCAGAAATGAAGAATGCATCCCGGGAAGCAAATGCAAGTATTTAACTTCTGCTGTCTTCTTCAGCAAGTAATTAGCCTCGGCTTTCTTAAATTTCTTGCCCAAAACCCATATCGAAAATCGCAAAAACGACGGAAATAAAGTGTTCCCAAGAAGAACTTGTGGGATGAGAATCCAAAGCAGCCCAGAATTTTTGCTAAATACCATCATATTTTCATTTGTGGGTACAAATCCACAACTAGCAAAAGTTGACACCACTGTAAAAATGGCAAAAGTTAAGGTTTTAAGCCCTTTTTTTCTTAACACGTATTTTGCACTTGAAATTAGGGCTAAATAGATCAAAACAGATGCAATGCCAATAATTTGAATCACCAGAAGATACCCTAAAACTAAGAACCCTAAAAATTTGATGGAATTGTATCTGATAAAAGGGTTGTTGGTGTTGTATGATGACAAAACATCATTCTGGGATTCAATCCTAGGAACCTCCAAATGAGGAATTGTCACTATACTCAACTCAATTTGATCAAGAAAATCAGAAGGACGTGGTGAAGGTGGATCACTATCAACAGAAGTGACTCTTCCTTCACTTTTCCATGCGTTAATTATTTTCGATCTCTTCATATGAAGTCCAACCATGGAAGTAAATACCTCCCCACCTAAAAACATTAAAATAGTCATGACAACAAGTTGAGAACTTGAAAAAACCTCCATTTCTACAGTGGACATGCTTGAGACTGTTGTTGCAGAGACTGATGTGAAAAATAAATCTAGGGCTCTTGGTCTGAATTCTGTTCTTGGATTCAAAGATTTGAGAACCAAAAAACCCAGAAAAGAAAGGAAAACGAAATAAAAAATCTGGAATGCAAATGAGTTCATTCGGAAAAGGAAATAACGATAAAAACAAGTGATTAGGAAGCATGTTGATTGGAAAAAACAGGAAATTTTTGAATATGAACTACTACAAAGATTTTGCAATTTCTTTCCATAAAAGGTCAATATATTCATCTTTATTTTACTAAAATATTTTGGGCTTTTGGTTTGCAAGGAAAGTAGAAACTAGAGTAGATCTATTTATAAAGGGGTGTTAAGCCTGTTGGTGTTGATTAAAATCAGATTTTAATTTGAGTCAAGGTCAAACAATCAATATTAACCGCATATTTATTGATCCTACAATTTTTCAACCACGCATTTCAACAATTTTTATCAAAATCTACTAAAAATTTAATTTTAATATCCACCAAACATGGGCTAAGTTTTAACCTATTTTTTTATTTTTTATTTTTTCAAATGTT